>LGSN01000165.1:0-52860 GCA_001314375.1 Phytophthora podocarpi | reverse complement strand
GACCCACAGCTGTGGCGATCCAACTTGTGTTGAGACCTTGAGCAGCATAGGCATCAGTCAGCCCGAGTTCGTAGTCCGTGAGCTGGGCCTTCAAGCCCATGGCAAGACGAAAAATGAGCGCTTCTGTCCGGAAGTATGTGGTACACATCAATTAACGATACAAAACTCAAGTAAAAAATTGTGCTATCTTTTTGACCAGCCTCGTTTCAAGGGCTTGTATAGAAACTCCCTCAATGTGACGCGGATTCCACTCCGATTTGATTGGCGGAATCAACGCAACGAGCACGTTAATTGGCCGAAGTTTGGGCGCCAAACTCGAAAAATTGGCCGAGTTACGCGGGAAAATATAGGGTGTGCTATCCTTTTGGCCAGCACTGTAAGGCCGTCATGATTTCGGACCCTCTACTCTCTGAGTCTGCGTGAGACGAAATGACCCTTACAAACAGTTTTGCTGTTCGAGAAAACTGGCTCCAAACAAAGATCTTTTCGTACCTAACCAAAGTAGGGAGAAATCACATTTTTACTTTCAGTGATAGAAGCCGTGCGAATGTAGTCGCAGAGCGGAGGAACGAGCCTCAAACAGAGCAAGAGAGGAACTGTGTGGACGAAGACGTTTGTTAGACCTTGTCCACAGTGTGAACGTGGAGTGGAAAACTGAGTCGGTGGCGAGCCTCTCGAGTGATGATGCAGGGCCCGCTCGTGTTATCTGCTGATGTTCAAGATTGTGCAGCTGTCGTAGTGTGTGATGGCATCTAAGCCGGACTGCAGAGCTATCGAATGACTAAAGCTGAGCTAAAACGAGCATATTGACGCCGCTTGCCGTACTCAAGATGCAGTCCGTGAAATCGTCGGCTACCTTCTGGTCGGCTGCGCCTTGACTTGTTATGTCGGTGCTACGGAGTGTAGAAGGCGACTGTCAAGCACTTTAGGAGTTAAGTTGCGGAGGAAAGGATCGGGCTACAGTCTCATGGCGAAGGGATACCATGATGCCGTAAGATGGAAGCAGCGCGAAGCATGGGCGTAATGGTCATTTTGGATTTAGGCACTTTTGACTTAAGGTATTGAAGGGGCAAAATCAAAAAATAAGTTTCATACCCTCAATACAAGACCGGTCACCGAGCTCATTTTTCTATTTAACGGCAAAACAAGGCCGAAAATAGATAAGGTAAATGGTCAGTTTAGTAGCCTCGGGACATAGCCTGCACAAAATTTTCGATATCTTCAAGAGGAACGATCGGATTGAGGAGCTACTTGTGCCATCGGAAGAGGCGACTCTGGGCGATTCGTGTGATTTTTACGTATTCAGTGATGCAGGTCTGAGACTTCTACACGATGGAGAGTGCGGTGCATCGGATTGACTCCTTTGCCAGTTTAATAGCCCCTTTATACTGGCTTTCACTATGAATCCCTGCGTGTTCGATACCAGCGCATCGCTTCAGGGCTAGGGAAGCTGGATCCTCTCTCATTTCATTTTGATAGAAGTTCACCATTTAGGTGAGTTTATCAACTCTTACAGGTTATACCCACGCCTCCATCACTGGCCACGCCTCCATCACTGGATGTGCCTGCGACGCTTTCTGCTTCCGCGTCGAAGATCTTTTACCTTGCTTGCTGGCACGCTTGCTCGTTGTCTCCCCCTCTTCGAGAAGCTTGCGGGTCAGGATTTGCCCACCCGTCTTCCTGCGCCTTCTCTTTCTTTTTCCTTTCTTTGCCTGCGCTGGAAGTACGAGGATCTCTCGCTGCACAGTGTCGGAGACTTGAAGCCAGGTCGCATCTCAATAGTCCGTTGCGCATGAAATTATCCAGCTTAGCATGCATATGCACTCATGAGAGTGGGAATATCCCGCAACTTCGAAAATCAGCAGTGAAGTTGATGCCGAAACGTGTCCCATTCCACGCCAATGCTTATCAACGCTCGCATCGTCCATACCCCGTAATAGCCCGTCGATCAGTAGCTTGAGGCTGCTCTTGAAAGGCGAAAACACCGCCACGTCCAAGGATGCAGCAGATGCGTTCTGTTGGGGGGAAGGCACACGAGGATGATTCCTAGGCTCTCAGCAGCGTCGACAATCGGCAGCGAAATATGGGAGGAGCAGCCATCCATCACGAGTAGTAGCGGCCTCTTAATCGGAGTATGAACAGCATCCGAAAAAAACTGTAGCCATCGAGCAAACAGGGACGCTGTCATGAACGCCTTCTCCGTGGTGGTGACCTCAGTGCCCGGTATTTGACACGTCTCGAAAACTTCGTCACCAACACTCTCTCCTAGGAAGATACAGAGAGGGGGGACGACAAAACCGCTCGCACTGCCACACGCAACAAAGCTGAGGTGAAAGTGCGTCTTTACGTCCTTATGTCACACACTCTTCGAGCCCTTGGCAACAACCACCTGCTTGTGCTCCCGCGTTGTCTCGATTGCCGTTTCATCTACGTTGAAGACCCGCGATGCACCCATGTTCTGCTCTATCATCACCTTTGCTAGTGAAGAAAACAGCACCGACAGGTCTCTTTCTTCAGCTTCATTGCGAGCCTTCGATATAGACTGGGAAGCCCTGAGTGTGAGGGATGGGTAGCGCTCCATGAAGCGACGCAGCCACCCGTCTCCCACAGTCAAGCCACACACCATCTGCGCAATCTGCTGTGCCTTCTCGAGCAGGCCTTGGCGTCCGACAGGATGACCAACGTTCTGTCGCCCAAGTACCCTGTCTCGAATGCTATCCTCTGCATTTCGTGGCAACTTGGGCGGCGGACCCCGGCGTTTTGGCATGCGCGGGACTCCGTTGCGTGCGGCAGCCACGTATTTCTTGAGCGTGCTGAGTTAGATTTTGGTCTTCGTGCTGATTGCCTTCGCTTGGGCTCCAGCGACCACTGCTCGAACGGCTGCATCCAGTTTCGCGTCACTGTACTTAGCGCGAAGCTTTCCCATTCGACGACAGAGAGTGGTGGGGCGTGGGCTGTTGGGGGTGAAATGGCGGGAAGAGTCCTGCTGGTCTGCTGGTCGATATTAAATGCTTGATGTTTTAATCCGGAACCAGCAGCTTGGATTTTGGCAAATCATAACTGTCGACGGATGGGTACATCGTCAGCATTGGTAAAAAAAATGAAGCGGCTACTAAACTGGCAGAGGCTACGAACTGACCATTTGCCTTAAAACGACGCTATCAGTGGATTCAGCACCCAAAATTTACCAAAGTTTACCATTAATTTTTTTGTAGTATACTTTGTTTTGAAGGAGACGTGTTTTTCGATTGAGCATATTTTGGCGGGAATGGGAACGTTTGAAACGTCCAGCATCTCAAAATACAGTTGGTGTGCCCAAATCCACTTTCGTACTTAGCTTGTATGGGTCATTTCGGCTGTCACGATTTCGGACCCTCTACTTCCTATCCCGGCCTGTCCGGTTTGCTAAAGCCACAATATAAAATGTTTTATTTCTGACTACGTAAAAATCGAAAGACAATAATTATTTAAAGTCTTTTTTAAAGTTAAAATCTTTAATTTTTAAAAAATCAATTCCCGAGCCCATGACAACCAAGCGGAATGCCGAGGTGCAGCAGCTGCGTGCGTTTGTCGACGTAAGGAAGCGGGGCATCGTGGCTGCTGAGAAGCGCTACGACATCCCGGCTGCAGTGGCGGAATTGCGCGAGCTGGGTGCTCCATTGCACAGCCCTGAGCGCTTTTCGTCCGTGTGGAAGGTAGCAATTGGCTGTTGGCTGCGCCATGCTATGAACTGATCTAACGCTTTAACCAAATGCCATTGCAGAATTTGTATCTGGAGATTTTTTACCGCGAGGTGACAGCTTTCCTGCTGAGTTTCGTGACCATCCACCTCGAGATCTGCTTCTCGGAGCAAGACCGGGAGCAGGCATTCGACGTCTTTTTCGATCGTGAAGTTGTCCCATCAAGCAGAGCAATTGGCGCATTGGTGTCGACACTTTCAGTCACCAAGACAAGATCAAACGCAATGGATAAAACAGCGGAACAGGATGCTGAGGCTTCTATTACGCAGTGTATCCGACTGCTGGAGAAAGCTGTTACCGCCGATGGGGTGGAGGACGTCGTGATCGAAATGCTAATGCAAGAACAAGTGTGTGGAGTGCTTCAAGCTCATGTCTTTAAGCTGATTGTGTTCCTACTGCGGCTAATGTGATTACTGTATCTTAGGAACCAACAGCGAGTGGCGGGCAGAGCGTGATCGGTCTTCAGATGCTCATTTCACAGCTTTCATCGCTACCAGGTACGTTGCAGCTGAGTATTCAGGTGGATCCTTCAAGGAAAAACAAACTGACTAAAATGATGTGATTGCTGTACGTTGTGGTATTGCTGGTTCTCTGAACCACGTCTAGATCTCATCTACAATCGTCGTCAGCGCGATACTCCGGCAGCATTCCACCCCCGCCGATACTTCCCGATGCTTTGCGATGGATTATTTCACGATCTGTTACAACAAGAGACACCCGTTAAGCAGTCACGCGCCTTCCGAATGTTTGCTGACAAGCTCACACGCATCGGGCAAGCACAAATACTCGTCCAGAGCTGGTTGCGCTGTATCAGCACTTCTTCAACCACGAAGTTGAACCGCATACTATTCCAGTGCCTTCCAGAATCATGCCACGAGCAGCTTCTGCTCCAGATTGCGAGCGAAAAGATTCCCTGTTCTTTGAGCGCACAACAAGCGTTGGCTCTCCCGAAGTACAGGCTTCTTGCTCAAGTTCCTCCTGCACTGTGTGCCAATAAACACTTCCAGTATGTTGTCGCACACAAGTTGCTGCTTCGAAAGCCAATCGACGACCTCTTCTTCTGGCGAGTACTTGTTGACGTAATGGTGCAATACGGCGGCGATCCTTGCCAATCCCCGCTTGCTGCCGTATTTGACGTGGTACTCGCGCGCTGGAGCCAAAGCGACTTTGCCGTCAACACAGAGTACACCGTGAACGCTTCAGTGTGCTTCTTCCTCCGCTACAGTCTGCAGAAGCTTACGAAAGGCGATGGAGAGGCAGCATTTACGCAAGACTGGATCACTAAGCTGTGCAAAGGAGTCCAAGACCACATGAGTCATTCCCTAGAGTGTGTACGAGCGCTAGGCATGCGAGTGGGGGAGAGCCTGTCGCACGTAATCGCATCTGAAAAACCACTGGACTTTGGCCTTGAGGATGAAGATCCTTTAGCGCTTTATGGATGCCCCGTGCTACCTGAAGAGCTCGAGAAGGGCATTGCAAGACTGGATTTAAATGTGAGTTCCACTAAAGAAAAATGTCCTGAGACACAGTTTACACAAGGCGCAAGTGACAGCAACGAGAACCGAGGACGACGAAAGCATTCGAAAAAGCACTTGGCTAAACCGTTTACACTTGACCCGGATGAGTTGGTGCTGAGTGACGATGATGAGGCAGATGCCTCGGTTAGTGATGGCGAATCTGAATCCAGCTTCGATGATGCTGCTTCTGATTCCGACGTGAGCTTGGAAGCGTATGACTTACAGGATGACGAAGGAGACTTGACGGCCAAACGGCCATTGTATCTGAAGGACTTGGTTGCTGGCCTTTTGTCGGATGATGATCGCGAGAAAACTGAAATCGCTTTGAACGAGGCCGACACGTTGCTCCGTCGCCAGCCACGAGATCTGAACGACAAAGCAAACGAGGTTGTGCGGGCGCTGCTGCGGCTCGAAGACAAGTACAGCACACCACAATTCACCCAGCTGCGCTCACAGGCTCTTGCTACGGCATGTACACTGGCACCGACCCAAACTTTGCCGTATCTGTGCAGTCAGGCACTGGAGCGTGAACAGATGCTACAGTCCCGTATTGATGTGCTGCAGGCGATGACCTCCACCGCTCAGGAACTATCCGAGAGAGGTGGTGGCTACCAGCGCCCACAATCGTCCAAGACGCTGCTCCAGGAACAGGTTGAAAGTGACTTGAAGACGCGCACTATGCAAAGCCTGAAAACTCGTCGCTGGGGTTATCGACGCGACCCACTGGCTGCGCCCAAGAGAAATGCCTTTGCGCCCTATGCGTTGGAGTTCTTCTCGCCGTTGCTGTTCGGGTACATCGAGTACGTGCGAAAGCACTCGGACACCTCTGGGAAGCCCCGCTGCGAAGTCGAGCAGACGTTCCTGGCGCACTTGTTGCACGCTCTCGCGAGCTTTGTGGAGTGCGCTGGGCACGCGCCGCAGACGATGGCGATGGGCAAGTGTCTGCTGGAGTTTGCGTGGAGCGAGCGCTCCAACTCCAGCGCCGAGGTGCGTCGACAGGTCCTGTTTGGGCTGAGTCGCGTGCTGCTAGTTGTGCCGCCAGCTCTACTGCGGCAGGAGTCAGGCGAAGCTCTCGCAGAGGTCGCGCCATGGCTTCATCAGGTGCAGAACCACGACCCGGACGCTGGTTGTCGCGAGGCGGCGCGGCTGCTGAGCTCGTTCGCGTTGGTGCCTGCAGCGTCGCTCTCGATAGGGTAAACGACGTACGTGGATCCAAAATCTTATTAGCACTTGCATAGCTCATTTGCGAATACTGGTAAGCATGATTTTAGCTTGCTTTTAGTGAGATCAGCTGTGTGGTCCACACAGGTACAAATCGTCGTTCGCGCCCCCTTTCGCTTTTCCGCAATCGATCATCGAGAAGCGGAAGCTCAAGTAGCACGAGGTGGCGGCGACAATTAGGAGCTAGCGAGCGGCAGGGACCCTATCAGCCCCGTTCCTCCACCCCGCGAGTCTCTCTCTTGGCATCCAGAGTCAATCTGCCTCCTACAAGCAGTTTGGCAGACCCGCGCGTGAAGAGACGCAAAAGATGGCGACCGTAGAAGGCTCGCCCGTGAGCTCCGCCAAGCTGACAGAGCTGGGCAAGGCGCTGGACCAGACGTGCATCTCCAGCGTGGGCGGCGTGGTGTCGCCCGCCGCGACGCACGAGGCTCCGAGCGACGCGTCGGACGAGATGGAAGACGACGACGTGGCCAGCGCCAAACTGCCGACTAAGAGCCCGAAGAAACGCGGACGCACCGACAGCCTGAAGAAGATGCTGCCGGCGCCGGCCTCGCAGCGACACAAGCAGGTGATGGGCTCCCCCCAGTCTTGCAGCGGCACGGAGGAAGACTCGGCTGCGTCGCCCTCGTTGGGCCCCCTGCAAGAGACGCCACAGCAACAGCAGCGGCCACAGGCGCAACCTGCGAAGCTGATGGTGAAAGATCGGAGGGGGAGCGGCATGGGCGTCCCGCGAGCTCATTTGATCCTTAACGCTGTGAAACAAGCGCCTCCAGCCAAAGAGAAGTCCAATCCAAGACGGTGGTCGAAACACGAAGACGAGTCGCTGAGGTTGGCGGTGGATAGAAGTGGCGAGCGTAACTGGAAGGCGATTGCCGATCAGGTGCCTGGACGGAATCACACGCAGTGTCTGCAGCGGTGGACAAAAGTGCTCAAGCCAGGCTTGATCAAGGTGCGACTGGATTGGATTTGTGATGGTGGGATTCAGGTTGTGCCAACTCACTCATGCGCGATGATGTTTTTTTTCTTTGGCGCATGCGTGGTATAGGGTCATTGGACACCAGAAGAAGACTCAAAGCTGCGGGAACTGGTAGCGGAAGGCAAAAAGAACTGGGGACAAGTCGCCTCTCTCATTCCCGGGCGAACGTGAGTTCTTTGGTAGAATGGCGCGGATAAATGCTACGGGGCGCGTGCTAATCGTTGTTGCAACCAGGTCCAAGCAATGCAGAGAGCGCTGGTGTAATCACCTAGACCCAAATATTAATAAGGGGTAAGTCTGCTAGCTATTGTGCAGCCGCATAGATAGAAACGATGCTGACCAATTGTACTATGCTTCATTCACGCCCCACAGATCTTACACTGAGGATGAAGACAAGATTATCGTTGAGATGCAAGCTAAGCTGGGCAACCGTTGGTCTATCATTGCGCAGCAACTCAAGGTTTGACTGTTTACTGCTGGGGCCTCTGTTCATCTGAACATGGTTGTTTAACACTGTCCGTGGTTTTGGGAATCCTGTTGACGTTCTTACCAACAGGGTCGAACTGAAGACGCAGTTAAAATCCGCTGGAAATCGCTGATGCGTGGACGGCGGGCAGCTTCCAAAGAAGATAAAACGCCCACGGCTGCAACTGCATCACCTGCAGCTGCTACTGTATCCACATCGTCGTCTTCACCAGCAGATGTCGAGCGACCCAAGCCCAAATCTTCTAAGGCCAGCCCGGCTCGGCAAAACAATCGTTCCCCAGCAACAACAGCAACCACAGAGATACCGCCAAATGCGACTGTGAAAACTGAGCTGAGAATGGTCTCAGAAAACAAAGTCGTAACAGATACGACTTGCACAAGTGAGGGTACTTCGGTTGGAAACATGCCAAACACGGTGTACGTGAAAAGTATGCAAGCGTTGGCTCCGGCGTCACAACCGGATATGGCGGCGGTGATGGGTGGACCTAGCAACGCAATACATGTGAATGACTTGGTGGCTGCATCGATTCACAACTTTCAGATGAGCCAGCGATTTCACCCAAGCTCTGCAGCGCATGCTAGCAATGCGCTGTATTCAGGCAATCCCAACCAGTTGATGAACACTGTAGCGCCAGGCCACCAACAACCTTCTGCTGTCTACGCGATGGCTGACGGAGGGGTGGGGGCCTACAACATGAACATCCATCCGCAGCAAATGCCTCTACAACATCCGTCGCACCAACACATTCAACACCAGCAACTTCCGCCATCGTATCAGTACCCACCCGGATATACGATGCAGCAAACCATGGGTGTGATGCCAAATTACATGGTGCCGACGAACTTTCCGACATCGAATCAAATGCAGATGCAAATGCAGATGTCCATGCCCATGCCAGTAAGTCTGTTCGCAAGAGCTACATTCTATGGAGTGGACTTACCGACTTGTAATTTAAGCTAATGCCGGTTTCTTTCTATACGTGTACCAGGTATCATCTGCGATGCAGCCGATGCCTCCGACACCAACGTATTCGTCTCAGGCTATGGCTATGGCAATGGCAAATGCACAGTATCAACAACACCCACAACATGCACCTGCTGTGCATCAAGGTTTCAGCGGCGCACCACTTCATCCTCGAGTTATGTCCATGGGCACTCCATCAGGAACATGTGCACAGCCGACGATGGTGCCTACTAGTGGTGGTTTTGCTGCAAATAGCAGCAACAGTAATACTAGTGGTGGGGTCAATGGAAGCAGCATGGCAAATGCTGGTCTTCCACCTTCTTCGGCTGCGGCGGCAGGTGCTGGAGGAAAGGGACTGAACACGCCACGGGAAGAGTGGGGTTCTTCACAGACTCCGCGATCTCAGATGATTATGACGGAAGGCCACGCATCCGCGTACGAGCTGTTCCATCAACAACGACTTCGATTAATGCTACAAGAGCGAGACAAGCAGGGCATGACGCTATCCTCAGCTCCATCACCGGGCCAAGCGTTGCTCACTAAAGAGCTTGAGGCTAACAAAGAGCGTCAAGCCCGACAGGCGATCATGCAGAAGGGGTGGAAAAGCGCCGTGGACTCCATGGTCTCTTTCAACAGCGTCAGCGTACGAACCAGGATTTATCCATGGATTTATCCAGATTTGGTGGTCTAACTCTTCCAATCCGTGTGTTTTGATCTTTGCAGGACCTATCCACCTTGGACGACCAGCAACGGTTTGATGGTTTGCTTGAGAAAGTATCACTGTCTGCTCTAGATCCAACAGATGATGAGTTGCTTGACCAGACAGTCGACATTATCTCGGGAGGTACGCGTTTCACCCGTTGCGTGGTTACGAGTGCAAGAAAGCAGAAGTAGCTGATGTTGTTTGTGTTCGTATGAATGACAACAGATGACACCGTGGATCTATGAAAACACGATGGGCTCGCCGCCTCAAGCATGGAGAAAGAGCAATCATGCGAAGGGCAACCAACCACCTTGCTCGCCTTTTTATTTTGTACATGGCACCGTGTAAGTTAAAGTTATTGAATTGATTCGACAGCGGGAATACTGCATGCAGAACGCAATCGTCAAAGCCTCGCTCCTTCCCAAATTCGCGCACAGTAAACGCTTTTTATCATGTTTGAAGCACTTGTCCATTACTGTTACTGACAGGATCAAGGCATTCAGGTCTACGACAAGGCAAAAAAGTGTTGCACCGAGTTTCATGGAGTCTCTATTCGTCATCGTCATCATATTCGCCTTCTTCGTCGTCGTCCTCGTAATACTCATCATCGTAGTCATCATCGCCGAACTGCACAGCTACAGGCAGTGCGGCCGCGGCATACAGTACGAGAGCAGCGATGGCGCCGATGATAACGTTACGAGGACCCTTCTCAAAAGGCTTGTCCTGTTCCTCGTCTGCAGCCGCAGCATGCTCTTCAGCTTCTTTCTCGCGCTTCCTTTCTGCAATCTCCGATGCCAGCGTGCGACGACTCCAGTCCAGGCTTCGATAAGGCTTGAGGAAAGCCACTTGAAGTGGCGTTGACACTTTCTTCATGAAGGCGCTGTCTAGTGAGGTGGTGAAGTAATTGGCTTGGTTTTCCGAGTACAGAGCCTCCTCGCTGAGACTTGTGGGCTGCTCGTCAGGAGCACCGAAGTACGCGTCACGGATGCGCTCCGCCAGCGTGATGAGCAGTGGAGCATGCTGGTGCACGGTGGCCGACAGCTGCGAGTTGCCCAGCGCGTCAACAATGTGACCAAACACTGCTACATCCAGTGCACTCGGCCGGTCTCCGAAAAAGTAGGGTGTGCCAGCGCTTTCCAGCTTCGTGTTGAGTGCCGTGTAGCAGTCACGAGCGATAACGTACGCTTGCTCCTTGTTCGAGATGCCGTACGAGCGCAGCTTCTCCATCGTGTCGAGGTGCATCTTCTTGGGCAGGAAGAGGTTCAACGGGAACGGGATGTTGCGCTTCATGTGTGGACGCGTGATTTCCCGGTACGTGGCTGAGTCCACCCACCGACAGTACAACATGACGCGCTGCAACTTCTCTGACAGCATCGATCGGTAGGCGTACGACTCGCTGCGCTGCGCGTCGCTCAAGAACTCGCCAATGTCCTTGTGGAACTGCATCAACAAAGAAACAAAACATTAGTAAGAACAAAAGCTCTCAAGAACAAAACAAAATCCACGAAAGCTTCGGGTCACGGACCGTTTGCAAGTGCATGATGATCTCCTCTTTCGGCAGCAAAAAGTTGCCATCACTGAGCTGTGGCAGTTCACCTGTCAACATCAAACCCAGTGAATTACACCACTACACAAGTATTTATTTACGTAATAACAATCCACATATGCCGCACCTGTGGCCTCGTACGTCGGGTATTTGGAGTTGTGTACGTGCAGACGGATGCCCGCCACACGCAGATAGGCCTGCACGTCCCAGGCCGGCAAGAACTGGTGCAGCACCAACGCCGAGCCCAGTTCCTTGGACGTCTTGGGCGTGCTCTCCAGCTCCGTGGCCTCCACCAGGTCGTCGTGCAGGCGGTCGGCGTCCGGCCTCAGCGGGTGGAAGCGGTCCTCCGGGAACATGATGATGCTTGTCCACAGTACGCGAATGAAGACCAGGCAAGTGTCTCCTTTATGTGTACCACATATTCGATACATAGGTACCACAAATGCGGTACACTTACACCCAACTAAGTGCGATTCACACCACGCCCAACCAATTGTCAATGCCATTCGCATTCCGAACATCGATAAGAGACGAGCTACCGACGTTAACGGTAGCGGCCCTTTGTTTGACCTGCTAGAGTAAATACACAGGGCAATCATGGCGGACACGGTGCAGATCACGATGGAGAAAATGGTGCCGGAGCTGGAGGACCTGCAGGCGCGCAAGATCTTCTCGGCGGACGAGATCCGCCAGATCGTGGACAAGCGCCGCGGCTTCGAGTACTCGCTTCACCGCGTGCCCATGCGCAAGATCGACGCCATGCGCTACATCGAATACGAGCTCAAGCTGGATGCGCTGCGGGCGGCACGCAAGGAGCGGCTGGGCCTCATCAAGGTCTCGCTGGGCGACACAGCGGGCGTCAGGCGCGTGCACAACATCTTCGACCGCGTGCTGTTCAAGCATCGCGGCAGCGTGGAGCTCTGGCTGCAGTACGTGGCCTTTTGCAAGAGAGAAGGCAGCAGTCGCGTGCTGTCTGCCGTCTTCTCCAGAGCGCTACAGTCGCACCCGCGCAGTGCCCAGCTCTGGATTGAAGCGGCGTCCTACGAGTTCGGCGTCAACCTCAACGTGGACTCGGCACGAGTGCTCATGCAGCGAGCTATCCGTCTGAACAAGCACAACCAGAAGCTCTGGCTCGAGTACTTCCGTCTGGAGTTGCTGTACGTGCAGAAGCTGGCGATGCGTCGTCAGGTGCTGCGTTTGGATGAGGAGGTGGAGAAGACTGTGGATGATGGATCGACCGTGCTGATCGATCAGCTCCCGGAAGAAAAGGAGGCAGAAAAGGAGGAAGTTTCGGACGAGATGGCAGCTAAAATGAATGCTAGGAAGATCGTGCTGCAGGGAGCTATCGCCAAAATCGTGTACACGAACGCCGTGGCGGCGATTCCGGACAATGTGGCGTTCCGACTGGAGTTTGTGGAGATTCGCGACCTGTTCGGTGTGCACACGGCTGCGGAATTGTCGGACTTTATTTTGCAGGACTGCCTCGAGCACTTTCCCGAGAGTGAAGTGGTGCATGCTGCTAAGGCACTGCGCCCCTTTTTGGCAGTCGAGGACAGCGCTGCCTCCCATTTGGGCGAGTCATCGGAGGTGGATGGTGCTAATGTGTCTGAGGCCGAGCGTCAAGCCGAGTTGCTGGTTGTGCACAACTTTGAGACTAGCGTAACCCAGCTGGACACTGTCTCCATGAAGGAGTTCTTCGCAGAGTGGATGGTGACGCGCCTGGGCTCTTCCAGCCAAACGGCGTTCTTGCTTGAGTATGCACGCGCCAAGCTCAAAGAATTTGCTTTCGCAGGGGCGAGCACTTCGTCTATCGCTATCAAGTATGTCGACTTGATCCACCGCACGGACGGTACAAATGATGCGCTTATGGTTGTGCGTAAAATTTGCGACGAGTGCCTTCCACAGTCATCGGAGGTGTGGCTGCTGCAGTCTCAGCTCGTGCTTCACGCGGACCACGAAGAAGTCGACACGAGCCGTTCACCCTCTGCGAAGCGTCGTCGAACCTCGTGCGGCACTCATTCGAAGACCGCTACCTCGAACAGCAACCCGTTGGGTGCTGCCGTGTCGGTGTTGAAGATTGCCTTGACGAAAATTGCTACTGAAGGTTACGACGCGCAGTTTGCTATTCACAACCGCCTCCTGGAGCTGCTTATTAGCAGTGCAGAGTCTCCGAGCGTCATTGAGAAAGTATTCAAGAACGCCCTTGGCGCGCAGAAGCGAGGATCGGCACATTGGAGTGCTCTGCGCCAGCAGTACGTGGCCTGGGCTGCCGGCGCAACTTCTCAGCGGTCGTTGGAGCAGGTTCGCTCGTTGTACACCAAGTTCATGGTGGACGAGCAGTTGCTGCCTTCTTCAGAGACGTACTCTTTCCTGTTGCTGTGCGTGGACATCGAGACTTCAGCGACGTCGGTAAACGTGGCGCAGGTGCGGAAGCTGTTCGAGAAGCTGGTGGAGCTGTTCGGCTCGACACAAGAGGAGATCTGGGTGCAGTACGTGCGTTGCCTGTCCGAACGTCTGGGTCTGTTCGCGGACGCGACGCGCATTCAGCAGCGCGCACTTCGCGTCTGGAACGAGTCTCCGGCTCTCATGCAGTTCGCTTTCACTGGCCTGTAAACCGCCGCCATGTTTTGAGGGATTAGATAGATTTTGTACGCAGCAGAAGCAGCAGGTGGTGGCCGAATAGACATGTTGCATTCATCAATTGGTCTCATTTTACTACCGTACTACCGTACAGCAAAGTAAGGGAAGACGTCGACGTCCAGGTCCAACATATTTATTAATGAAAGCCATGCATCTACAGTAACACCACGCGCACACGGCGCCTATCTGCTCAACTGAAGCTGCTGCTGTGAGGGGCGTCGCGGCTGCTGCAGTCGCTCGCTGGGCCTTTCGCCGTCCGTTTACCGGGCCTCGAACTGGATGAGACGCTTGGTGCGCGCCTTGTACATGATGCGGTAGCCGCACGCGCGGCAGCGGATGGGGTCGCGCGCCGACAGGTAGTTGACGATGCCACAGTCTCCGCAGATGTACTTGATCTCCGGGTCCTTGATCATGGCCGCGCTGGCGCTGGCACCGGCCGCTGGGGTCGCTCCGCCGTCCATACTCGAGTCAAGTCTTCTTGGATGGGACAATTGCCAACTGATCGCTGGCTGTGTGTCAATGGACGGGTTTTATCCAATAGCAACTTCCTCAACAGCTCATTCGCAGAAACTAAATGTAGCCATCTACCGATTGGTCGAAAACTGGACACGCTTCCATTGGCCTGCGCCGCTTTCAACCATTCGCTCTCCGGCCGCACGACCTTCGTAGCTACAGTTTGCTGAGCTGCTCGTCACCTCTGCTGCCTCGCCGTCACCATGAGCACCATGTCGAGTCAGATGCCGATCATGTGAGTGCCTTTGCCCGTTGAACTGCATACATTTCGGCCCAAAAATTGCAACGAAAAACCATCTACAACCATGCGTGTCAATGCTTGTCACTCACTTATGATCATCCAACTGACTTTTACCGCTTCCGTTGCTGCAGTTTGTGTTGCATGTGCGCGACGCCCATAGTAGCGAACGCTGCCAACACGTGCGTGAGCTGTCTCAAGTCGCAGGTGGATGTGACGGAAGGCATCCCCAAGGAAGTGATCATCCACCAGTGCCGCGGCTGCATGCGCTGGTCGCGTCCGCCTTGGGTGTCGGCCGATCTCGAGTCTCGCGAGCTGCTCGCCATGTGCCTCAAGAAGATCAACAACTTGAACCGCGTCAAGCTCATTGACGCCAACTGGATCTGGACTGAGCCCCACTCCCGTCGTCTCAAGCTCAAGCTCACGGTGCAGAAGGAGGTCATGAGCAAGATGATCATGCAGCAGTCATTCGTCGTGACCTTCATAGTGCGCAACCAGCAGTGTGACGCTTGCCAGGCTTCGTTCGCCAACCAGTCGTGGCGCGCTGTCGTGCAGGTGCGCCAGCGCGTGGACCACAAGCGCACGTTCTTCTTTTTGGAGCAGCTCATCCTTAAACACCGGGCCCACGAGAAGACTACGAACATTGAGTCCCACCCGGATGGTGTCGACTTCTTCTTTTCGGAACGCAACCACGCACTGCGCTTCGTGGATTTCTTGCAGGAGTCTGTGCCTTTGAAGCTGAAGACTGCCAAGAAACTGATTTCCGCTGACAACCACAGCAACACGCACAACTACAAGTTTACGTATGCAGTGGAAATTGCGCCGGTATGCAAGGACGACTTGGTTTTGCTGCCGCTGAAGCTGGCCCGTATGCTGGGCAACATGTCCTGTCTGTGCCTCGTGCAGTCCGTCACCTCGTCCATCCACGTCGTTGACCCGTTCACCACCCAAGTGGTGGAGATCGATTCTGAGAAGTACTGGCGCTACCCATTCCGCGGGGTGCGATCTATTAAGGCCATGACAGACTTCACTGTCCTGGACTCAAACCCGATGGCGATTCCTTCCGGTGGTGGCCGTGCGATCCGTGTGACTCGCAAGACTCGACTTGCTGAAATGGAGGTTGTTCGTGATGCTGATTTTGGCGTGAATGACACGCGGCTCAGCACTGTGAGCCACCTCGGCATGATTCTTCATGCTGGCGATTCCGCACGCGGCTACGACCTTGCGTCTGCTGTGTTCAACGACTCTGACTTGGTCCCGCTTGTTCAGTCAGGTGTGTCAATGCCAGACGTTGTGCTTGTGAAGAAGATGTTCCCGCGTCGGATTCAGAAGCGTGCACGCAACTGGAAGTTGAAGAAGATGGAGGGTGTGGAGCAGGCTGGCCCTGTTCGCCAAGCTGATCTCTCTAAGGAAGAGCAGGACTATGAGCAGTTCCTGGACGAGCTGGAGGAGGACAAGGAAATGCGTTCGCAGATTAACCTGTACAAGGATGAGACCAAACAGACTAAAGATGACGACGCCATGGAGGAGGACGATATGGGCGCTCCAGCTGTGGAACTGCACGAGCTGCTTGATGACTTGGCCATGAAGGAGGACGAGCCAACGCCGCAGATTTTGTCTGAGACTGAAGCGAACCAGACTTCCGCTTGGGAGCTGGAGGAACTGTGAATGCGATACACCCCACACTCGATCTAGATTTTCTTTTGATGCGTAACATGGAATGCGCAGTTTGCTTGATTGATCAGTTGATCGCTTTCACTTGCCCATGCTTGCATTATCTTGACTAAGTGAACCACCGTGACCTCGCCAACCCAACGGTACTACGTACTACGTACTACAGTATCTGTTTATCTTCTTGCATGAAACGCATAAGTTATGCGGCATAACCCGCCTTGATCTCTACTATCTGTTCTTGATCCGTGTTGCTACAGTACATAGTAAAATAGAGCCACACTGGTCGACAGTCTTGGTTAGCTCTCTCGTGAAAGACATGACATTGGGTCTGTGCAAATTTATTGAGTCGCTAACATTCTAGCGCCAAAGACAGAACGCTTGTCATAACGAAAACGCTTTAGGTAGCCTCAGGGATCGTCCAGTTGGCAGGCACGGGACCAACGTCACTGATGACCTCGCGGTGGCAAGACCACACGAGCTTGATCGCCTCCGGCGTGCCGATACCGCCAGCGCACGGGTCACCGGCCGGGCCGAACCAGTGGTTCTGGGGTGCACCCGTGGTTCTCGCACGGATGCCGCTGTAGGTCGTTCCGTTCACCGTGGCAGAGAGTACTTCGTTAGAAAACTCTTGGTCGTTCGAGACCACAGCAGCAGTCAGGTGAGCGTTCATGCGCTCCAGGGCATCCAAGACTTGCGGTAGCTCGTTGTCGTCGTACTCGGTGAGAACCTGGAACGGGCCAAAAATCTCCGTGGTCACAAGCTCGAAGTTCTCTGGCTTGACAAACTCTTTGAGCGGAACGAAGATAGCGGTGGGCTTGACCGCGCCATACCTCTCCGGAATCGAGTGGTTCTCTGCATAGTGCAGACACAACAAACGCATTAGCAAGTGATTCGATCATCATTCACAGCAAATGCACTGAGACGTACCAAGCTCTTCAGCTCCAAACGCGACACGAGCGCCCGGAATCTTCAACAGAGCCGCAGCGTGGTCAAGCATACGCTTCGTGGTGACCGTCAGCACAGGGCCAATCGTCAGGTCCGACAGCTTTCGTCGGGAAGCGAGCTCGACAAGCTTCTTTTCCAAGCCAACTTCCACCCAGTTCTTGTGCATGAAGAGAACAGACTGCGCCGAGCACTTCTGTCCCGAGCAAGCGTACGCATCCTGAATAAAAGTAAAACTGTTGGTTAGAATGCAAAGCTAGAGATATCCGCAACGGTAGAATAAACAAACGTACCTGGTCGGAAGTCCAGGCAACGTAGTCGAAGTCGCGAACATCCGGGCCAAGCACCTTCCAGTCAAAGCCAGCATCCTCCAGCTTGATGCGACCGCTCAGGTCCTTCGCGAGCTTCTCAGCAACAGCCTGCGAGCTGCAAATCGACAACACAATGCACAAAACATCTGGGTCAGCTACATTTCACTGAAAAACATCCCCCTGTAACAAAAACTTACCCAGTGAACAGCGTGTTGCGTGGCTTGATCTGCAGCAGCAGGTCGTTCATCACAGCGCCGTCCGAATTGATGAAATCCACGTCAGTCAAGGGCATACCGCACTCGTGCAGCAGGCGCAGAGTCTCCTGCATGACAATGGACACCTTGGAGTCCACCTTGAGCAGCACCTTGTTGCCCATGAACAGAGCGCCCATCATCTGCAGCACTGGGATCTCAATGGGGAAGTTGAAAGGCGTGATCAGCGCCACGGGGCCGTACGGCCAGCGGTAACCGTGGCTAGCCTGGCCCTGGTGGTCGCCCGGCACGCCGAACGAGCGCGCCAGGAAGCGCACCTGGTCGCCGGAGAAGTTCTCGAGGAACTTGCCCGTCACCTTCACTTCGTTGCGAGCCTGGAAGTAGCTCTTGGGCGACGTGCGTTGCACCAGCTTGGCGAAGTAGTCGGCCACCTTTTCCTCACGGAACATAGCGCCCGCTTTGGCGCAGATCTGGCCGTACAGAAGGTAGCGCTCGACATTCTTCAGAGGGTTGTGCAGACCGTGCTTCGGGCAGCTGGTCATGCTCTCCACGAAGGGCGCGAGCTCGTCCTTCTGCGTGAGCGGCATGGTCATGAAGGCCTCGCCGTTCAGAGGGTCAACGATCGTCTCCGTCTTGGCGGCTTTGGTCCACTTGCCGTTCACTACAAATGTATCAGAACACACAGAAAGCCATGAGAATACATGAAGTACAACGGTGGGAGAATTGTGTACACGCACCCAAGTTGAAGCCGTCGGTGGGGTTGGCGCCGCTGAAGGTTGGGTCCACAGTGGCGAAGGACGGCAGCGACGACATGGCGCGCGTGGCGCACAGGGCGCGGCGCGAAGCCAGCACGGAAGCCGCGCGCAGGGAACTGGAGCGCAGCATCACTTGAATGTCTGTCTACCTATCGCGGGTTTCGAAGCGAATTCCAATGTGAGCCGTTGGATCGTACGTAGAGAGGTTGCGAGTTGGAAGGTGCAACTTCATCCACCACGACAAGGAGTGATACTGTGTGGGGCCGATAACAGCACGATCGGAGCCCATCAGAATTGCGATGTAATGTATTGTTATGATAAGGGTTTCTATTTAACACAGTGGATCCAGCACAGATCTGATATCAATTATGATGGCCGATGGCTTCTAGGAGGTTGATTAGACGTGGGTCACACAGTTGATGTGCGCCACGCCATGTTTAGACGAGCTGCAACTTCAACAGAAAAGAGCCCTGAGGCACAAGCCCTACCGAATGGCGAGCGCGCGCTCCACGTCAGCCAGCGTCCATACGTTACGAATGGCCAAGGGAAGTTCTCGGGCAAATCTGCTGTGGTGGTTATCAGGGTATGTGGGCAGTTCAACAGGAGAGCTCTTCCCAACTGTTCGGTGGGCGGGTGTGACTGTCTTTCGATGCTGAAGCTGGCTCTGGGCATTGAAGTTGGTGGAAGGCTGGTTGGTGGCTGGCTGGCTGATGATGATACTGTCGTTGGTGGAGATAAATAGTAGCGCGCGAATATATAGGCGGCGGTCCTTGGGTTTCTCCTCGCTGGTACGTGGCGCCGTGTACACGGTCAGGAGGAATTTTCTATCTACATTGTGGGTCGAGGATGCGCGCGGGGTCTGTCAACTGACTTGCCAGGTTACTTGAGCTCTGAGATCTCTGCGATGGCGGAGAGGATGTCAGTGGGAAGTGCCACGATGGCACATCGACGGCCAACGGCGCCCCGCCGCACTAGCTCCTTCCTGCTTTCTTCGTTCACCTGACTGCTGCTGCAGTCGTAGTCGCTGCTGTCTGCGCAAGTCGGCACGACCTGAATCTGTAGCTTGGCGTGGAGCATCTTGGACTCGCACGGGTCGACCTCGCGGGTGGTGATCATCGTGGTTAAGGTGCTGGTGCTGGTGCTGGTGCTGGCGAGACGGGAGATTGGGAACTGGTTGTTTGCTTGGGAGTCGGCGTGCTCGTTGGGTCGTGAAAGCAGTGCTTCGTCTCCGAGTCGCGCTATGTCGTCTACGCCACGAACCGTGAGACCTGCAGGGTGAGTCGCTGTTGTTCGAATGATGGCAAGCCAGGCGTATTCAGTGATGAAACGCCTGGTACTGTCTTGTCGCCAGCGCAATCGAGGGTCTGGGGAGAAGCACGACCGGTGCACCGTGCACCGCACAGCCCCGAAACCAAACAGCGGAGCCTCCAGCGGCGGGTACATCAGCTGTTACTGGGATAAGATCGCGTGCTTGGATCCGCTTGCGACTCCGTAGCCTGAAGCTATCCGTCAACAGCGCTTTGCTCATGTGACATCCTGGCGCGCTTGACCGAGAAACGATCGGCAGGTCTGGCTGCCAGTGGCTACTGTGGCGTGCCGTTTCGCCACAGTAGCTCGTTTAGCCAGAATGAGCGACATACGCGCAAGACATACAGCCTAGACTCTTGGTCTTGACTCAAAGGCACGATGATCAGATTCGTGGCGTGAATTCCGCGCCGCTCCAGGGGCGAGCGGACGCGGCACGTGCGAAAACCGTCACGCGCGTAATGCTTGCCAAGCATCAGTGGAACTTCTCGGTCAACGTGGCACCGACGAAACCTACCGCAGATGCTGCTTGTCTGCTGGCGCCAGCGACTTGCGCACGGCAACGTAGCTTTGTCTCTCGTTCGTTACCCTATACAGTAGTGCATATACTCCGGCAGATCGGACGGCGCCACCACCGAGACACTGCCACCGTCGAAACTGTGCTTGCGTACCTTCACACATGGCACGCTACCGGCTTGCCGTTGTCAAGTTCCTTGCTATCTTGCTACCTGACCACGGATCGGTTGCAGCGTGTGTGGACCGCGTGCAGGTCGTAGGTAGCTCCGCGCATCACCGTTACGAGGTACAATGGTCGTATGTATGCCCTGCATACGTCCCCGCGTACGTAGCTCGATCAGATTTTCAGGAGCTACCAACAGCCTGTTGGCAACAGGTAGCCTACCTGAGGTAGGACACTTCTAAAACAAAAGAAGCATGCTTTGTTTTGAAGTTCATCGATGGACTCACTATCTACATGAACTTCGAAGTACCGTACTATCACTGTTTGGCTTTGACAGATGTAATGACGGATCCATCGCTCGACAGGATGCGATCACGAGGTGGAGGATTGCGGTACGTATGCTTCGCATTCGTGTTTGCTCTTGGTTCTACCGTACCATGGCCATCATCGATGTACGATACATTACTCTGAGTCTGGCAGATGCTACGACTGCGAAACAGGCATTGGAGATTCCCATGGATCGCATCGTGATAAACCAAATTTCAGAGCTCCGTCAGGCCCGTGTATATCCGATTAATCTCAACTACGCTTTCGTCATGGATCCATTCGTAAAATGAATTGATCATCTGAAAAGACGCCAACCTGCCTGTACCGAACGACTCCAGCAGATCACCTTAGCCACGATGATCACCGACCGAGAGGTCGACCCGTGCGAGTCCAAGGTGCTGCACGCCAAGCTACAGGTCCAGGCCTGCCGACTTTCGCAGTCAGCGGCGACTACGAGAGCAGGTGGACGAGGAAAGCACGAATTGGCTCCAGCCCCCGGCTTTAACTTCAACGACAAACATTCTGACATGTGACGGGTCCCGATTATCAGGCCAATCATCATCATCATCATCATCATCATCATTATCGGCTTGCTGGAGAGCATCTCTAAAACCTATTGAGCCTCAATTTGAGGGGGAGACCGTGTTGCCTCTTCGATCGTGTACGCTTTTTGATGCTATGGTTCGCTCTGTCAATGAACGAAGGAACTGGTACGAATAACTTCGTGAAAGCGACGAAGTTGTTGCCTTTGACGTGCACTAACAACGATGCGTAGCTGTATTATGAATTGAGAGTGACATTACTTGAAGCAGATATGTACGAGCCCGGTTTGGGCTGTCAACGCCGTCACTTCTAGAACCTCTTGCTGTTCCTTGTTCCACATAAGCGAGCTCCGTGGATCAGTACGCGCAGTGCGGCGATTGTGGAGCGCACGCAGGTCGTTGGTATCTCCGCTCAGCACCGTTACGAGGCACGAATGCTCGGGCAAGTTGGTTTTGATCTGCTGCACATACGCCACAACCTCAGAACGCTTGACCCCGCGTATGCGTGCCCAGGTAAGATGCGGAGGAAAGCCTGTCGTCAGTTGATGCACGACTGTCTGCACAATCTCGCCTGGGTCTTCACGTGGAATGATGCAGGCAACGCCACCACTCAGTGACCGGCAGGAGCGCTGAGAGTCTACAATCAGGACCGACTTCTTGGCTTGGGCCATCTCGTTAACCACCTTCTTCTGCTTGTATTCGTGCTCGATGCTTGGAAACGTAGGTCCGTGCTTGATCTTGAGCTGCGCCAGCTGCAGTGTTGCCACCGCGTCCTCCACACTACAATGGCCGTCCGTACCAGTCTGGATGGCACGATTAAGAAACCGGCTCGTCAAAAACCTTAACGCGGAGCGGAATGGAGGTCCTTTCGGGTGTGGATACATGCACGCAGTATCAACTACCCGACGGTGCAGCACCCGCAGCGCTTGTAGGTCATTCTCGATTGAGTGACCCACCAGGATGGCTTCTGCAGGAACAAGGGCCAAAAACCGCTCCTGGATATCTGCAAGTCGCATGGTTGTAGCCTCCATGATCTCGCACGTGATGCCAGAGTACTGTGTGCAGTAGTCGACAATTGGGTTCGTAGGTCGCACATACTCATCCAACAGAACCTTTTCGCTAGCGTCTATCAGTGTAAGACGCGTGAGTTCCACGCCTTTTGTGGTACGACACATCTCACAGTCCAGAGCAAGCAGGAGCTGCTCAGCTGATCGCGTCTCTCCATCCGGCAGTGGCTTTGTCGAGACGAACTCCATCGCAGCTTTAGCGTCTTCAAACGGAATGGACGGCAGATGCATCTTCAGCTCTTCAGGTGACAGCACGTAGAATTCAGCACTTGGCTTGGCGGTTTCTGTGAGCAGGAATACACACGTAAGTATCCTATCCAGCCTTCATCTATACATTACTCCAGTACAGCAACATACCTCCTGAGCTCTTCTTAAATTTTTTGATTTTGTTCTTGATGGCCTTCTTGGCCGCATGTTTCTCCTTTTCAATGTCGCGTTTGGACACAGGGAACTTCAGCAGCGTGGCGTCGCATCGCGGGATACTGTCTCCTTCGGAGAGTCGACTGCGGAATTGGTAGTCACCCTCCAGACCTTCTAGCAAGGCAACGTCCACAGCAGCAGCAGCAGCAGCAGTCGTGGCTGCCTCCTCCTCGTCCCCATTTTCAGCCGACGTCGTTTCTTGCGGTCGCAAATCTGCCACTTCCTCGCACATGAGCAGCACTGTGTAGTTGATATCCGTCTGTATGCTGCCCAGCAAATGGTCCATCAATACATCGCGAATGTCCTGCGCCAGAAAACTATTAGTCGAAATGCAACAGCAGTCAACATCGAACAAGTGATTGCACGCACTGTGAGAGGGACATTCTTGTCTTTTCTGGCCACGAGGTCCTCTAGACGGTTGCGAAGTAGGCTGTCGCTGACTTGTTCGATGCCCCGCTTGCTCCCGCGCGACGCAGGCGCGGGATCTTCAGGCGTCGCGGAAGCCGACGACGTGCTTCCAGCCATTTTAAATGCAAAATAATATTTTTACCGATTTACCTCATCATGATTGGCTAAAATGCCAAGACTACTTATAGCCATTGCATAACTGGAAGTGACGAGTATGTTCGGGGTCGAGTCCACGACGTGTGAGGGAGCATGGGGCGCCCTTTGTGGCGGTCGGTTTGGCGCTGGCTGCAGAGGGGTGAGAGGCAGCTGAAGGTTGTGCGGCGCGTGGCAATGGCGGGAGTGGTGCGGTTTCGATCGCCGGTTGGTTTTGGCGAGCCAACTGTGTGGAATTTTGACTCCTCAACGTCCCTCAGAATCTTGATGGGGAGATTCAAGGCACTACCTCCTCATTGTAAGGGGGGACTGACAGAGAAATAACTCGTGTAGAGTATGCAGTGTTCGGTGGCTTTCGGCTGCTGCGTGCTGCTGCTCGGCGCGAGAGAGCCTTGCAAGGTCGCGGAGGTGGAGGATTGGCCTTCGTGCTCAAAGGGGGTTCACACAGATAGCAGTCTCTCGAGTTTCGTGCTTGTCTATTAGTGACGAGGACGAGGAACGAGAGAGGGTCTTTTGACAGAGGACCTAGTCGCTTCGTTGCATGTATTCATTCGTGTGTCATTATCTCCCGTGATCCTGCTCTTCGGAGCGCTGCGCCATCGCCTCTCGTCGCCACACCGCTGGACAATTCATCGACGCCAACCTCACTAGTGCTGTGCCTCTTCACGTGGCATGAGCTACCTATTCAATCTTTAGTAATCCGATCCAGTTCTTGCATCTACACAACACATCTTACATGTAGCCATCACTAAGCATAGTATGGTATCGTAACATGGCTACATTTTCCCGTTTTACCCAATCACATTTTCCCATTCATCATTTTGGCTGCTTGCCATCACCATGCGCTTCCGCGGCACGTTGGCCAAGGACGCGCTGGCTGTGCTGCTGGATGTGGCGCAAGCCTTCGCCCGTCTGGGCTCCCAGAGCAGCGCCAAGACCAACTGCATGTTTACGCTGACGCCCGAGACGCTCTCCATCGCGCTGAAAAGCGGCGGCGCTGAGGAGCTCCAGAGTTTTGCTCGTCTGCAGACCGTGAGGCTCTTCCATGACGTCGTGGTGCAGTCTCGGGCCGAGAACCACATCGGGTTTGTGTGCGATGTGCGCCACTTCATCCAAGCGCTGACCTCGGGCAAAGACGCCAGCGCCGTCATGTTGCGGCTTCTCAAGCGAGACGGCAACAACTTCCTGTGTCTCAGGACGAGGGCCGTGGACATCAACATCGTGCAGAGCATCCCCATTGAGGTGCTGGCCATGAGCACCGTGGAGCACTACAGAGAGCCCAGTGTGCCGGCTCCACAGATTGCAATTGAGATGCCGCCGCTGCGAGCGCTGCGCAGCATCGTGGACAGACTCAAGACCATGCACAAGACCATGACGGTGGAGGCCAGCAAGACAGGCACGCTCATTTTACGCATCGACACCCATCCACTGACGTTGCAGACGCTGTTCGCACACTTGAGATATCGTGATGACTTGGTTGAGGAAGATGAAGAAGACGACGAAGAAGAAACAGAGAGACGAAGACAACAGCGCTCGTCTAGTGTTACAGTTGACAGTAAAGTGCTGAGCAAAGCGATCCTGTTGGATGGACAGTCGACGGACTCCGTGCTGTGCTGTATCACGGAGAATAGGGCCATGGTGCTGCACTCCATTCTTGTGGACTCGTTCGGATCTTTCACGTGTTACATTCCAGTGCTCACACCCGATCTTTGATCAAGATAGAGTACGTTTTTTTATCAGTGCGAGCAACAATGCAACGGACCAGAAGACAGCAGTCGTGCGCAGCATTTTTCAGAGCTTTTGAAAGCTTATTTATCGTGGTCGGACCCACCCGCAACGCATTACAAGTTGAAGGCAGAAGTCTTGGGTCGATGGTCTTTGGAGAGAGGAGGGATTTCGGACTGAACAAGTAAGGATTCGAAAGTATGCAGTGA
The DNA here is from genome assembly GCA_001314375.1 of Phytophthora podocarpi. Classification (NCBI taxonomy): domain Eukaryota; phylum Oomycota; class Peronosporomycetes; order Peronosporales; family Peronosporaceae; genus Phytophthora; species Phytophthora podocarpi. The sequence continues at coordinate 27,587 of LGSN01000165.1, read as the reverse complement.
TAGCGTGGTTTATTAGTGTGTTGTACTGCGCCTTGGTTGACTATGCTGCAGCAGACAATGGTGGAACGATTACTCAAATACGTTGTGCGCCTACATCTCAGCGATTGGAACGGATTCTGCGAGCAGCGACAAATATGATGGCCAGCCAGGAAGCACACACCAGTCCAATACATGTATACGCTGCAGTTCCCGCGATATCGAGATGTGAGGCTCCCACCGACGTTTCTGCTGAGGAAGACGAAGCAGACGACGGGGCTAAGGCTGCGCTTGGTCCCGCATCGGCTTGATCGCCATTACCCTGGTTGTTAGGATGGTTATTTGACGCCGGGTCAGCAATGAAACTGTTGCTAGACGAAATGGATCTCTCGCTGCCGGATTTTTGGTTATCCTCAGGTGATGTAGACGTATCTAAAGAAGATTCTGCCCTCTGCACCAAGTATGACAAGTGGGGCTGGATAAACGATCCTAGCACGCCTCGATTGGCAACTGTGTCGTTGTACGATAGGTACGTCTCGGTGCTTTTGTCCTCAAGCTTGTTGTCACCAATCGCGTTCGTGTGAATTCCAATGATGTACGTATCGAGATTTGTGGAGCGTATTAGCATCGGCGAACCCGGTGAACGCTTCGCTGACACGTCACAGTCATGGTGCACCATGTATTCCGGACCGTCAAACTCACTGGGGAAGTGAATCTCGCACAGTTGAAAGCATTCGCCAGCTTCTTCGTTATTCCCGAAGTCAACAAGTTGCACATTCATGGGGGCGTCTTCTGCAAAGGTGCTCGCTGTCGGCAGATGCAGAGCGCCGATTGTGGTGCCTAGATCGACGTCTAACTCAACCAGCACGTACGTGTTCTGTGTCCACTTGGTCCAGAAATCCGATTGCTTGTGTACTCGAGTGACTGACGCCGTCTGGATTTCAGTTGTTTGAGGGAAACTGAACGAGGATGAACTCGCGGAAGTATCACGCAGGTTACCGTTCGAGTCGAGAACGCATTCTGCTGCCGTCACTATAATGTTTGAAGCGACTAGCGTGGCCGTGCACGTGACGTCGTCATTCCAGCGTAGCAAGCCCACGGCGCTGTATGGGTATGCGTTTGGGTCGGATACTTGCTGTCGACCATCTTTGCCAAAGATGTTGAGCTCGCGCGCTTCCTGCTGCTCCGAGGTTGATGGCCCATCGACACTTGCAATCGGCAATTGTTGGAGATGCCTTCGCATTGTCGATACACCAACGTCATTCTCGCCGCGCGCCATGACACACGAAAGAGTGCACGCTAGCAGCCAGATCAGTAGCGTGTGCCGAGCTTGCCATCTCTGCTGGAGCCGACGAGAAAGAAACGAGCTCATAGTACGAAGTTCCGTCGTCGCCATGGAAACCACGTTGTGCTGAATGGTCTACCCCACCAAGTCACGAGTCGTCCCAGGCACTTCCCGCAACGCAACAATAGACCCATTGCATTGCCCGCCGCTTCCTCGAATAGCAAAAGCGCCCAGTTGAGCAACGCGTCAGTCAGGTTCGTTGCGTCAAGTTTCTTCTGTATTTTTGTTTCTCGCGCGTTCCTGCTAGTGCGCTGTTACAGCAACGACATCTGGCGGCGGGTCTACGGCATCGGTACTTCCTCCACGTCGTCGCATGTTCGTTGTATGCTATTCATCCTTCGAGCTCTGGCCTCATCATCGCAGTGCGGCCCGGATAAATGTAAATCGACCCAACGGCGAGCGTATGTGGAAAGCTCACACACCCAAGAAAGTCTCGTTGAGCTGTGTTCAGGAGGGGAAACTTGCAGCCATTGGATCGAAAACGGTTGGGAGAGAACAAGCAACTCGCTCAAGATCGAGTCGCGAGAGAAGGCCAGACATGTGCCGTTGGCGGTGAGGCATCGGCAAACCCTTCAACTTGCTCGTCAGCGTAACTTCAACTTGGAGCATAGTCAGATCAAGTAAATACAGTTGAAGTGAAGACTTCAAGTGGCCCTCGGATGTTTTGGACCGCTGTATCTTATGGCTTCAACATCCGCTCGGCCTCAACTCGCGCACATTCTTTAGCTTCTTGCAAAGATCACACATGAAAGTGGAAATCGACAGGCTGAACGCTCAAGCCCCATCGCATACTTCCCCTGTGTTCTACAAGAGTCAAAGCTAAAATGCATTGAATACCCTGCGGCTGCAGGTTTTCCTGTCCATACCAACTCGTTGCTATCTCCTGTTATTCAGCTCACGCCTACTTGTATGCAAACATGTCTCGGAAAACAGCCTCGTACACTTTAATGCCATGCAGAAAAGTTTCCTTGTGCAGAAACTCATTGTGCTCATGTAGTAGAATCTCTGTCTGCTTCATTGGCGAGAAACCGATTGCCTGGACGCCAGCCTTGCGAAGATAGCGGCTATCTGTGGCCGCAGGGAAGATTTCGGTCTCCAACTTTTCACCGATGCGTGCACATGACTTCTGGAAAAGCTGCCACCAAACATTGTCAGTATCCAGCGATGTGATGTAGTGCTGGTGCATCGGCTTCGTCCACGAAGCAAACTCCCAAGTGATGCCTTCGGCGGCACACCATTCATCAAGCATCTTTCCCATCGCACTGATGTCCATGTCAGGCGAAATACGAATGTCGAAGCCGGCGATGGCCTCCGTTGGGATAACGTTGAGAGCGTGGGTCTTGCCGCCATCACGAGAAATGCCGCTCTGCAGCGCCGTGATGTTGATACTAGTCACGTCACCGAGTTTTTTCTTCTTCATGTCGCCGTGCTTGCACCCGACATCAGCACCGAGGGTTCTCTCTTGTTCGTCACGGAAATCCAACGCTTTGTTGCAGATGTCAATAATCTTCGAAGTAGCCGTGTTTTTGATGAATCGACTACCGTGACCGGTTGGCCCTTCCGCCGTCACGTAAACCCACCACTGCGCTCGCTCACCGTAGAATACAGTGTAGGCATCACTTGGGTTTGCAAGACCCTCATCAAATGCAAACGCAACAGGCTGAATGGCCTTGAATTGCTCCGTTTCGATGAACGTCCCCATTCCCTGAGCACCACCAGGCTCTTCATCGGGCACAAACAGCAAGTAAATGTTGCGCTTGGGCGTGAAACCTGAAGCCAGGAGGGCGTGTACTGCCTCCACATACTGGATGCATACGCTCTTCATGTCTTGAGTGCCACGACCGTAGATGCGGCCGTCGTCCAGGATCTTAGCCTAACCAGGTATACACAACAAGTATTGGTACATCAATGAGCCCGCAATAAAAGCAACGAGATTTACCGTCTTACTTCGAAAGGGTCATAGGTCCAGTGCTCAGACATCGCAGGCACAACGTCGTAGTGCGAATTCAGAATGATCCCAGGAAGTGTCGGGTCTTCACCTTGCCATGTCGCCTGCAATTTGTACACGCTCGTTTGTTAGACAACTTTCAACCATGTAAGCAGGCAGCATCGGGCCACGCACCAGCACAAGAGGCTTGTTCTCAACGGGTGAAAACACTTGAACGGGCAGCCTTACTACAGTAAAAACAGCAGCAATTTCACCTTATTAACACCATATCTTCATGTCGACCAACAACGCACAAGTATAATTTGCGCTTACGCTCTTCGAGGTATGCACGCAACCATTCCGCACACTTCACCAACGGAGCACCATCACACCAATAATGAGCAATCTTCGTATACTACTTCGGGAACCTCGCGAGCGTACAATACGATACCTCTTGGTAGCTCCCGCTAGGGCCCTCGGCGCTAACTGTGCGGAAGCGAAGGAACTCGACGAATCTATCGACGGGGTCTTTCCACACAGCCATCTCAACCGCCGCGGATCCCCCCGATCTGGTTTCTTGCTGAATGATGCGCTGCACATCCAAGGGGTCGTCCATACTATGGACTCCATAGCACTAAACACGCACCGGCTTTGAACAGGAGCGGCAAGTCATCGAAGTTTGCTCGTATTGAAGCTGTGTTCGCCTTATCCTTCAACCTAGCACGGGCCCTGCCAGGGAAGCTCTTTGCAGGCTCAACCTAATGCTGGCTCAATTTGGTCAGTCTGCCTCTGCATGCGTGAATATGTGGCGGAACAACGTCTCGTACACGCTGATGCCACGCAGAAAAATGTCCTTGTGCAAACGCTCGTTGTGCTCATGGAGGAGGATTTCCGTCTTGTTCATCGGAGAGAACCCCAGCGCGGGGATGCCGAGTTGACGAAGGAAGCGGCTGTCCGTCGCAGCTGGGAACACCTCGGTCTCAACAGGGACTCCGATTTCCTACACAGCAGAAGCCACGTCAGGTCGATACAACTACAACAGCACTATAACTGACGATAGCTCACCTCGCACCCCTCCTTGAACAGCTTCCACCAAATGTTGTCATCGTCCACTGACGTCGTGTAATGCTCATGCAGAGGGTACTTCCACCATGACACAAACTCCCACGACAGCCCTTCAGCAGAACACCACTCATCCAGCATCGCCTGCAATGCGCCCGACCAAAACCGTCAGCCTGAGGATACATGTTCGCTCTAATTCACACGGCAAGACCCACCTTAAATTTCTTCAAGTCCATGTCGGGCGAGATGCGAACATCAAAACCAGCAACAGCCTCAGTTGGAATGACGTTGAGAGCGTGAGTCTTGCCACCGTCCTGGGACACACCACTCTGCAGCATGTTCAGGTTAACTGTGGTCACATCACCGAGGTTTCGCTTCTTCATGTCGCCGTGCTTGCAGCCAGTGTCTGCACTCAGTAGAGCCTCCTGCTCCGCGCGGAAAGCCAATGCCTGTACCATCGTATGCGTGTCAAACTTTCACGTAGCTCTGGACAATGTGAGCTCCATAGTAACAGGAGACAAATACTGACCTTGTTGCAGACATTGATGATCTTTGACGTCGCCGTATTTTTGATGAATCGGCTTCCATGTCCTGTAGGTCCCGTAGCTTTCACGTAGAACCACCAGGGCACACGCTCGCCGTAGAACACCGTGAATGCGTCATTCGGGTTCGCGAGACCTTCGTCAAAGGCAAACGCCAACGGCTGGATAGATTTGAACTGCTCGCTTGCGAGGAACGCCTCCATGCCATCGACGCCGCCAATTTCTTCATCTGGTACGAACAGGAGGTGGATGTTTCTGCTCGGCACAAACCCCTCCGCTTTCAGCCGGGAGACCGCCTCCACGTACTGCACACCGACGCTCTTCATGTCCTGCGTTCCGCGGCCGTAAATCATTCCATCCTCCAGAACCGTCGGCTGCAGCAACAAACACGACACATAACTTCCTCCCAGTGAGTCAAGAATGTACGTGCAAGAGGCTTTGAACGCGGCCAGCTACAAAACAACCGCACGCACATTGAAAGGGTCGTGCTTCCAGTGCTGACGAGCAACGGGCACCACGTCGTAGTGCGAGTTGAGCAGAATGGACGGGAGGGAAGGGTCCTTGCCTGACCAAGTCGCCTACAGACACAGTACATGTGTGTCAGTTCCCCCAACACTCCCAGACGTCCCCAAATTCGACAAGTCCTAGAGACACACCAGTACGATTTGCTTGCTGGCTGAGGGCGAGAAGACTTGCACGGTTAGACCAACTACCACACAGAGACAGCAGAGATCGTGAGTCAATTGGCCAGCAGCATGTAAGGTCTTAGAACACCACTACCTTCTTCCAGATAACTCTTGAGCCAGGCTGCGCACTACCCCACAAAGCACACACACACACATTGAGGCATTGATACTATTTCCTTTGCAGTTAGTTATCCACTCACCTCAGTATACGATCCGTTATTGGGGCCATCGCCACTGACCGACGGGATACGGATGTACTCCAGCAGACGCTCGACAGCGGAGGACATTCGTGCTGCCACCGCTGATGCCCAAATGAGACTACCCGCAGGTCTTTTGCAGCAACTGAAGGCGACAGAGTGATGGTCATTTGATAGCGGCCAGTTATGTTGCAGCAGCTGACCACGTCACACATAGGGATGGCGGTCCGGAAGAGCATTCGCTGCGCCGTGCAGCACGAGATCGCCAAGCGCAAGGGCTCTCGCTTCATCTCGGCTGCATGGCCGCTGTCCGGAGGCGGTGACGCAGCTTCTAACCTGGTGAAACAGTACATCGAGGCCCAACGCAGCCAGTTCCCAGCTGCCAATCACCACTGCTACGCGTACACGACGATGGAAGGACGCGAGTTGTACTCGGACGACGGAGAGCCGCACGGTACCGCTGGACGCCCCATCCTGGCCTCATTGCATCGAGCACAATTGGCGGACGTCTGTGTGGTGGTGACGAGGATCTTCGGCGGTGTGAAGCTCGGACCTGGAGGTCTCACCCGAGCGTACGGAGCTGCAGCGCAAGAGGTGATCGAGCAGGCCGAGATCGTAGAAAAGGTGCCCACACGACTGCTGCACGTCCGGGCAGCCTTCTCGTTCGTTAATGTGGTCAAGCGGGCATGCGACCACTTCACTGCTGAGCTTGTAGCTCAAGAATACGGTGAGGATGCGACGTACACGGTTAGTGTCCCCATTCACAAAAGCGACGAATTTGTCGGCTTCGTCCGAACCAAATCGTCCGGACGCGTGGAAGTGAGGGAGCTGTAAACATAACTTTCGACATGTACAAGTGGGTAGCATTGAAAATCGACACGCCACGTACTAAATCTTCGTCTCGGGGTCGTGAAAATCGTGTTGGAGCGGGAGCCAGCTGTGCAAACGAAGTCTGCAATACCAGAAGCTTGTCCAAGTTGCTCCAATACTGGAGACACACTTCGCTTGGTCGTGCTATCGCACTTCGGGGTAATTTTCGGTCAACCCTGCATAACCTCTACCTGGTGGTTCTGCGCCGCAACACATTTAGCCACCCCAAGAGAATCGGCTTCATTTGCGAGTTATTGTGCAGAAACTCGATCATCTCGAAGTTACCGGTAGCAATGCCCTTCACTTGTTCGTATGTAGGACACTTCAGTTCGCACTGATTATATAGCCACTTCACGACTTCCACGTGTCAGTTGCTGACATTGCTGCGGGTGAGCACTGCTCACCACAGTTCTCAAACAGCCACTGAACCACTTCCAAGTGGCTGTTAGATGCAGTGATATCTATAGCGCAGGGGGAGCATTTCTCCGAGCAAGATATGTACAGACACTTAACCACGTTGGGGTGAACACTGCTAGCAGCAAATTGAATCGCCTCCGAGACAACTCCTTCAGAGCTGTGAGCAAGAAGCCACTAAACCATCTTAAGGTCTCCGTTGGTAGCAGCAACATCCAAGGCAAAGTTTGTGCAGCTTCTGTACGATTCACACGCAAAAACTTCACCACCTCTAGCCGTCCATTTGCTGCTGCTTGATTCGTCGCCAAGTCAGTGCATCCTTCATCACGGTGATAGTGGAGCCACTTCGCCATATCAAGGTGTCCAGCTTTAGCAGCCAAGTTCATTGCCTGCTTCGTGCAACCTTCGCTACGATTTTCTTGCAGCCACCGAACGACATCTATTATATGCGGTTTCCTTGTGCAGCTACATGCATTGGGCAGGGTCTGACCAATTGAGGTTGAAGCTAATTGCTTTAACAGGTTGAATTTCAACCAATCACGGGTATTTCTCAGTTTAATGACATTGTCACTTTGTCACTCTTTTCCACATTTAGATTGATTGTTCTCACAATGGCGCAGGGGAACGACCTTGAGGCGGGCTGTGGCAACGACGCCCACGCAGTTGACAGCAGCGCCACCACCGTCAACTCGCACGTCGAGACGCAGTCGAATTCTACTTCGGTCGCAACATCTCAAACTTCGTCTGTACCGCGTACTGCTGGTTCAAATATGGGCGTTCCGTCTCCCACGTCCTCCCTTTACGACGCGTTGCCGCGTCCCCACAGTCAAGTGCGCCGCTCTACGTCGGACGTGGAGATGGAGAGACGCACGCCATACGATCCTGCGCTTCGAGGCTTCGTGGGACGCAGCAGCAGTGCGTCATTCGACGCCGACAACGCCCCAGACGACGCGGAGCAGCTGAGACAGAGACTGCTGGCCGCTGCATTGAGCACCCCAGTGAGTGGAGACGCTGTGAGCTCGAGACTGTTGCAAGCTCTGCCTCAGCTGTCTATTGGCCAGTTTCTGCAGGATTTCAACAACCAGACGCCGCCCTGGAGAGGCTTCGCAACAGGGAGACAGGACTCGGAAGGTGATGCTGGAGAAGTGGACGAGACAGGGAGGTTACTACCGAATCAGGGAGTTGAAGGGGAAGAGGGACGAGGATCTCCGCCACGAAGTCGACGACGACTGAGCTCTGGGGCGTCCATGTACTCCATGTCAGCGAGTGGGGAGTTGGAACGTAGTGATAGTCAGCCTGTAGTGGGAAATGAGCCGGAAAATGCTGCTGCTGCACGACCGACTGTACGTGTGGGCAGTTCTGCACGAGGGAGACGCAACTCGGAAGAAGAAAGCGACGACCAGACGACGATGGACGAACTACAGGCACTTTTCCGAAAGTGCCACAATTCGCTGCCGTTTGTGGCGCTATTCCTGATCTACTTTGCGTACCAGCACGCGACTGGAATTCTGGTTTTCGTTGTCGGCACAGTCGCGGTGATGGGACTCGACCAGCGCATGCGAGCACAGGTTTCACTCAAGGACAAGGCCAACACCTGGCATCTCTTAGGTATCGTCGCCATGTGCGCGATTGACATGGTTGCGATATGCTCCGTGGATGGCCAACCGAATCCGCTGTACCACTTCTCCCAGATACTCCAGTCGAAAACGACGCACGGTAGCGATAGTGATAGCGGGCTTCTCTCAACTGGCGGAATCATTTGGCAGGTGCTCTGGACGGTGCTCGTCAACGGTATGTGCTACATCATTTACTGTGCAGCCAAGGGGGGATACTGTCGACTAACTATGTTCCTGGTTTTTTGTGTGTTTGATACCGTGCAGATTTTCTAATTCGCCTGTGGAGTATTATGGTGAAGGCGTTCGTAGCTGGTGCAAAATCTGACCGCTTCCAGTGTGAAAGGAAATATAGAGATGAGGCGATGATAAATGCGAACCAGTCTCCAGCCACAATGATAGTGGACGAAGAAGTCGATAGCACTACAACGGTGACACCACTTACTCAACAGGTAGTTTCGACAGTAGCCTTCTACCGAAGAAAGGTACGAAGTTGGTCTACCTACAGGCATCTGGTGGCACCTTCACTAATTGGTGCCGATTTCGTTCATTACAGCGAAAGATGTATGGGATCATCGAGATGTGCTCTATTTTCCTGCGGTCGCTGCTCGCCAGTATCCCATGGTGCAGCTTTTATCAGCTCTGTGCCTCGAAATTCATGGCAGATGTGTTTACTTTTGCCTACCTCTTTATCAAGGTATGTAAAATGCCACGCAGAACTTGCAAATCGCCTGGCCGTACAAGCATTGACTGGTTGTTTGGTATCTGTGAAACAGGGCTTAATTCTCGCAACTCAGGGCAGGCGTATATTCATACTGGCACGATCCTTCGTTACGTTGGGGCTCGAGTTCGGGGTGTACGTCTCGCACGACGAGCTGGTGGAAGCAGGGTCGCCGGACTGCTCTATCTGCTACGAACCCATGAACCAACCTGTGAAGCTTGCGTGCTCGCACATGTTCTGTGAAGAGTGTGTGACTGAGTGGTTTGACCACGAGCGTTCATGCCCCTTGTGTCGAGCTAGCGTGGGGTCGTCAGGTCCGACGGAAGCGGAGAATGTCAAGCCCCAGTTTTTGGACGGCCGGACTAGCCTCGTGCCACAGCTCTTGTAGACGAATTATGATCGAGTTCTGCTATTTCTCTCCTAACATTATTGGGTCCGATCTCCCTATCTCAATTTCTTTTTTATGGCATGTAGTTAATGGTGACTGTGCCAGGTGCGGACAGTTGCCCCAACGTGAATTGCCGCGACAAAGTTCCTTCGAGCACTGCCCATTCGCGCAAACTATCGTGGGGCGAGTCCAGCGCAGTAGAATCGAGTACGGAAGAGGAGCTTTCGCCTTCATTCGATGACGCTGGCGTTGGGGACCTCGGCGTCAGCTCGATCACTTTGAACTGCATGCAGACTTGGACTTCCACCTGAAAAATACTTTTGGTGACGTCAGTAAGGATCCGCATCTGTACGGGGCGCGCATCCTGCGATACTGGGCAAATGGACACGTGCTCTTGCTGGCAGAAAAAGCTGATGGCGTCGTAGATGTCACCACCACTTTGGGTTCGTGAGCTGCCTTGCAGTACTCGCTCGACAAACGCAAGAGCTCGCGCCTCACAGTTCTTTGCGAAACGATGGGCCGGGGACGATGGCTGGTGCGATGGAGTAGTTTTCCCAGGAACTCGGTGCTGTGCAGTCGTTTCGTGCTCAAAGTTCAGTACTTTCTTGACCATGTACTTGACCACCTCCGACACACTGTCCGACTCCAGGTCGTCATTTTCATATGGGTTGGTAGCACTGAAGAGCTGGTCATCCAACAGCACTTTGTCGCGGCCAAGGTCCTTCACAATCTGTATCATGCTCAAGTTGGCACTTGCGCGGCGTTGAAGAGTTGACTGATCCACTCGATTGCGGAGCCAGTTGAGTGAGACGCACACCGGGAAATGACGTTGCAGCGTCTCGCGGTAGCGTTCTGGGGAGGGTCAACGACGTTAGGCCACAACAAGGCATTTGACAGAATGTGAGGTTAAACATTTACCAATTGTCGGGGCCTGTCGGAGCGCTTGCTCGAGCTGATGAAGTTGAAATCTGCAGACTCGATCCAAGGCCCATACCCAGTCGTCAACCTGTGCTTCATCTTCAATGTCTGCTTCGACTCCACCAGCTCCAGAAGTTGGTGTCGGGACTTCAAAGATGAACGATTGATACGGCACAGGTGCTCTGGAAAATAGGATATCTGCTCGAACTCCGTCCGTAGTGACACCCATCTGGATTTTGTAAGGTACGAACAGTTGAAAACGGTGAAGGATCTTCTCTTTCCTAGCCTGGTCGCCTTCATCTGTCTTGCCCGTGCTAGAAGTTTCGTTGTTTGGCGATTTCAGAACGAGCCTCCGGACCTGGCACCCTTGCAGCCTGATAACCCGGGTGGTTGGCTCCTCTTGAAAAGCGTCAGAAATCATTCCCATTAAAGACGCTGTAGATGGCAGCGCAAACCTGCCTAATGTCGAGGCTGGTGGAGTCCGAGCAGTGCCGCCGCTGCTACCGTTGCTAGGAATTGTTTCTTGTCGGACGGGGGTCATTTCAAATTTACTTTGATCTTCGAGCAGTGAGCACTGCATCAGCTGTGCAGTTGATCTCGAGCCAAAGAGGGCTTTAACAGCTGCACCGCTAGCTATCGAGCCAGAATCACTCGCTGGAGACGAAGCTAGCAGGACCAAACGACCGCTTTTAAGGTGTTTGGCGGCTTCAAGTTTTTCTGCGCCCATACCCTTGAGGACGTCGGCTAGCTCCACGTACAGGAGATCCATGCCCGATTCACTGATCTGGTTCTCTCTGCCTAGCCGCTGTACCAAAACCCACAGCTGGCGCACACGTTGCCTGGCCTCTCCGTTCAAATGCATTAGCTGCATCGATGCGTCCAGAAAGATGTCGCTGTCCTCTGCAGCCTTACGACGTTCATTTCCAAGCGGAATCACTTCGCGCTTTTGGTCCTGCTTGGCGACTTGTCCGTAGGTAAAATCATCAACACCACGGAAGGTTCCTTGGTGAAGATCAATTGTGCTTGGCAGAGGGGAGATTGAGGCCCGGATATTGCCGTCGGAACTCGATCGAATGAAAGTTGCAGGGTAGTCGATCCGCGACGAGCTAGCACACTTGGGCAATTCTGACCGGTGAGCTGCACGAGATCGATGCTGAGGCGGCTGCTTGGACCCTTGTGCAGCGAGAACCGTGGTGGTGTCTAGAAGTCGAGCGCCTGAACGCTCTTGGCCATTCTCCAACAAACTGTCGGTCACGTCGAGACCAGCACCGACTTCAGAACCAGGAGTACACTCCACCATGATCTTTTGGTTCGCTGCCATCGAACAAAACACACGAGAACGAAAACAACAGTGCCTGGTGATATTGCAAGCAGCTAGCGTAGACCTCCTACGCTTTGGCTTTACTTACCAGGAGCAGAAGCGTGAATGGGAGACGTTTCAACTCGGTGGGTGGTGAAAGCTCTGACGTTCTCGTTCGAGTAGCTGACATGTCTCCTGCAAGAATAGACTCGATGACTCCGTTTCGTGGTAACTCTATATATTTTCCCTTTTGGTCAAATGCCCAGCTGCTTGTTGCGAGATCGGTGTGGTTCTGTGTATGCCTTTCCAGTCGTTGGGCTTCTGCTTGTACCTCCTCGACGCAGTTCAGGATATAAACCTCGCGTTGGCAGTAGATGGTTCAAATGGACAGAAGATTGGTACTAGTCGTCGTCGGCACCCATCCGGTCGAGGGTCTTCTTTAATACTTCAAAAGTTGTCCACGACACCGCCACAGAGGGCGCATGCACCAGTAGACGCGGGTACACGCCCCGGAAAAAGCCAGCGAAGCCCTCCTGCGCCTTAATCTGAATAAGCGCGTCCATCAGGCCAGCGTACTGCCGACGCAGAACCGGTTCCGCCCGCTCAATCTGCAAGTTGGAAGCACGAAATACCCATAAAAAACGTTAGAATCTTCTGGCGACACAAACGTTAGTGCCACGCATGACCGTCCACGTACTCCTTGGCGGCCGTTAATTGAGCACGAAGAAGGAACCGTGATGGATACGCCACGGGTCTGGAGCTGCGCACAACGGGTACGAGATGGACACTGTGAATGAATAAGACAGCAAACAAACAGGAGGAATGTAAGCAAGAGAGGCCCTGAGCGGGATGCACAAGAACCTGAAGCTCTGGTTTCGAGAAGCGAGGCGACATCGAAGCCGACTTCATGCGAGAGGGAGCGCGGATTCCTACCGAAGCTTCATCAGTGAACATCATAGACTGAGTCTGCAACCGGGTCTTGGCCACATCCAGCGGGTTCGTCAGCCCTCCAGCCTATTAACGACAACAAATGATGTACGCAACATGAGGTCAGACAAGCGAGACTACATATACGTTTTCCCGCAGATCCAGAAACTTACCAGTGCTCCAGCCGCAGCGCCAGAGGCGATGTAAGCCGAGACGTTCATTTCTCCCGACGGGTTCAAAATCTTCTTGAAAGTCTCGTTCGCCGACACCATAAGCATACTGGAATCATCATAACCATAGACCTCATCAGTATAAATTCGTTTTTTAACGAACCACTGCAAAAGCTGCAATCCAGGTCGCGTACCTGTACGGCAGGTTCATCAAGAGCGTGGTGGGGAAGCTAATATACAGCGCGCGCAAGCCCTCGTGCTTCATAACCTGAAAATGCAATGCATCGCAGCATAATCCTGTGAGTAACCCCAGTAACTTTGATACAGTGGTGGAGACGCAGGGTCCAGCAATAGCTAATCACCACCGTCTTAAAGCAGTCCGCGACTCCATTGTAGTATCCTAACTGTAGACGCTGCTTGACGACCTAAAAATTGAAGTACAAACAAAAAATACCACACACACCGAGTAGAACGGCCACGAGTGGATCCGCATCAACCACAACAGTCAAGTACGTCACACAAGTCAGGATCCGCAATCAATCCATAAAAAACAAGCTCCTCCAATAGATGGCTACATACGTCCATGGGCGTCATGATGAAGTCGTGGCACACGGTGGCGATGACGCCCGCCGAGCCGGAAGCCATGGGCGTCAGTGTGTTGGTGTCGGCGCCCAGCGCCTTTTTGGCCGCCTCGAACACTGAGAAGTACACAGCGTGGGCGGGCAGACTGGCACCGAGCATGGTGCTGACACCCCGGAAGAGGCGGAGCGGCCCTTCCTCCGCCACAAGCTGGCGCGCCGTCTGCATGGCCGTCAGGTTCAGCGGTTTGCCGTTCACGGGGCACCGCTGGCACTGCATGTGCGTCTGGCAAATAGTAACACGTAAATGTTAGGTATCATCTGGCCAGTAAGACGTGAGGCAGCGATCAAAGCTACGCACTTTGACCGTGTCGATGGGGAAGATGGAGACGTGCTCGGCCACGCCGGCGGCGGAGCCCGCCAGCATGTGGTGCACGAAGGAGCCCTTCTCGGGTGTCCACTCCTCCCAGTCTTCGTCCAGCGCGGCCATCGAGTGTGTGTATGTGTGTGTGTAAGTGGAGCTGAGGTGTTGGCGCCCGGTGCCTCCTTCCTATGCTTGTCGAGTCGGAGAGAGGTTTGCGATTGCGGGTCTCCCTTTCTTTACAGACCACACACCACAGTGTCAGGATAAGTGGCGTTTGCTGCGTGGTGCACACCGTTGACCGACCGACGAATGGGCGATTGTTGGATAAAGCTGGCAGGCCGCTTTCAGCCAATCAGAAGGGAGTCTTTGCGTAATTGCATATTATCCAATATAACAGGTTATGGTGACAGAGTGATGAAATTGATCAGTTATAAGAAGGTAAATGCACTGGATTGGCTAATATTGAAGCCGTGTTGGCCTGACATCGCTATAAACGTGTTTTGAGACAAAGTTCAACAACATGTGCGTGTTAAACCAGGTGGCCATACAAACTCCAAGATGCGTCGGATCTACACCGCAGCTGTTGACGCAGCAAGCGCCGCGATTGCGTTGCTGTCGGATGAATGACGATCACTTCAGTTTTCGCAACCAAAGAAACCTCGGTCCCATGAAGTTGCCATGGCCGACGCCGTCGCTGGGGTTGCGCGGCTGGCTGCACAAGTCAGACGAAAGCGCGTGCTGGGCGACGTCGTGGTGAAGTTTACACAAGTCCAGAAGCGTCCGCTCGCCACGCCCCGAATAAACTGCAGTAGCGCTGAGGTCTGTCAATGGCTTGGCCCGCATCTGCAGACGAATTTCCAGCCAGTCGTTGGGGGCCTCAACTTGAGGCAAGGCGAGGAGTTCCGCCTCGGTGGGGAGATACCATGTAAAAAGGTTGGCACGCGCGGCGCGTGCCAGGGGCAAGTCAGGTGCTTATGCGGCCGTGCAAAGGGGCAACTTCACTTGACTACACTTTTAAACGCCCACCTTTATCCATTATTTCGAGGGCAGTCATGTCGGCCTAGACGACCGAGGGATTGCTGTAGGGCAGTGCTACAGTACCAACGTTAGTCTCTCATCATTCACAGTCACGGCCGTGTGCGGCACCACGCGGGGCGACGTGTTGGCCGCCACAGGCCTTCAATTACACGTACATCACAAACGAAAAGTCGGCGCAGTAGGCACTCGTCGTAGCAACGCGTGCTGGAGGTGTGCTGGCGCCGGTTGCTTGCCGGCTTGATGCATTGCGACACCTTAGATGAGTGGCATCGTCTGCTACGAATGGCATTGGACTCAAGTCAGTTAGTTGGCAGCAGTGCAGAAGATGAAGTATGTGCTGGCCGTCTTGGTCTGTGTGCTCTAGTGCACGCACACTTCTAATTGTGAACTCATGACTACGAAGTAGCTGCCTTCTACAAGATGTGATGGCTTAATATCGTCATTGAAAGATACAACGTGTTTCTGTGGAGGGAAACCGTGCATTTGATGTTCGCTATTGCCTTGGGCTTATCTGCTGCTGTTTTTCTACTTATAATGCTCTTGTTGCCATGTTGGCAACGTGACGTTGTGGAGAGAAAATGTGATGCGGTTGAAAGCATTCGTGCCTAGAGGTTAAGTCGTTTGCTCAGTTGAAGTTTCCTAATGCAACACCGAGCCGGTAGTTCTATGCAAGCCTCATCCAAGCATATTAGAGAACTGCAGTTTCTGGACTAATTTTGGCCTGGAGCTATTCGGCGGTGCTCCATAGTGATACCCCTGTCGGCTCAAATGATGAAGAGGGGATATCTTCAGCACAGGTTGCGGCTCTATTCTTGGTGCGGCCAACTTGCGACTTGCTACGTAAATCTTCAACCACCTGAAAGCGACTACCGGGATAGTAACGCAGTGTGTGCAGGTTCATACTACGCTAACTTGATGACAGATTGCTCCATGTACACAGTATGTTTTGCCATAGTTAGCCATGAAAGGTAGCAGCAAACACAACCATGCCATTTATGTAGAGCAATGAGGTTTCCCATGCGCTCGATCCTGGTTTCAGCGTTGCTACAACTAAAACCCTATTCAGAAATTAGTTTTCTTGCAGTAGCGAACCAGTATTTATGATAATTTCTACAGTAACTTCCTTAGTAGACGACCTCTGTAACTTTCACGATCATATTCGACTGCATTCATCGACTCGAGACAGCGCTGGATCCTCTTTTCGACTCCGCCTCCACCATTGATGAACGTCCGCCGCAATTCCAAGTCACCTTTCCTCTGAGAAATCTTCCGTCCCTTCAACCGGTACTCAAGAACAGACGCAAGATCTTTTGTTGAAGAAGGTTGTCCGCTGACGCCAGTCCCCAAGCAACGTTTAACGCCTTCGCAGCCATCCATTCGAGCACCTCATTGATGTGTGTCCTTGTCGTGGGACGTCTGCATCAGAAATGGCGATGACGCGATGCGAGAGAGCGATCTTGAAGCGCCGCACGAGAACATCGTCACCAAAACGGCTACCCGTGTAGTGAATCTCTCTGCACAGCAGACATACACCATCGCACTCCCCATTCTTCGCCCCGAACAGCACTCCGCTAGCCTGTCGACGCCATGCGCAACGTGCCTCCTTGCGTCACATGCAGCGCCACCAGTGCGGCCAATACAGTCGCTGTAGCTTCCGCTCGCCTCTCCATGACGGCCGAGTCGACCAAAGCGCTGTGGGACGGACTCTCCCAGAAAATCGCCAAGATCTCCTCGCCTGAGCCGCACAAACCTGCAGCAGCAGTCGCAACGGAGCGCACGCCGCTGCTGCTCTTCGACGCCACGGTGATGCCCAGGAACGGCCTCGAAGATGAAGAGTCCACGTCGACAGGGTGCGTCAAGGTCCACGCCCCGAGACGACACGGCAGTGAGTGCCAAGCACTGCTGCGTCTGTCCTTCCAGATACTGCTGTTTGCCATCGTCGACTTCGCGCCCAACTTCCTCAGCGGCGTGCTCACGGGCCACCTCAGCGCCGCTCACAGCAGCGAGTTTATGGCGGCGCGCAGTCTGGCCCTCATCTTCAACATGATCACAAGCACGACGCTGATCGCTGCCATGAGCGCTGCAATGGACACGCTTTGTGCTCAGGCTTATGGTGCCGGTCAACTTCGAGAGCTGGGACTCTTCTTCCAGACGGGGTTGCTCGTCTTCTGCATCGGATTCCCACCCGTGGCCATCACCAGTTTCTACTGCGTCGAGCTGCTGGAGTTTGCTGGTCAGAAACGCGAGCTAGCTCAGTTGGTGCACAGCTTAGTGCTGCTAGCGCTTCCTGGAGTTCCGTTCACCGCAGTGAACGCGTTGATGTGCAAGATCTTGCAAGGTCAGAGTCGCGTGGAGCCCCTCGTGGGGGTCGGTCTCTTGGCCAGCGTCGTTCAGGCGACGCTACTGTACATCTTCATGTTCCGGACGACGCTGGGTTTCACTGGATCAGCGCTAGCCGTGTCAGCAACGACGGCGTGCTATGCCATTGCGTTGGCGACGTACCTGTATCGTAGCGGCCTTTACCATCGCGAGTGGCCAGGCTGGCAGTTCTCTGAGGCGGTACGATTCATGCCCGAGTTCCTGCGTTTGGGTGTCTCGGGGATGGCCATGTTCGTGTGTGAAGTGTGGGGCTTTGCGGCGGTGGGATTGTGCTCGGGGATGCTGCCTCACGCGGCTGCCGTTGTGAGTGCAGACTCGAGCTACGCCAACCTGCGATGGCTCGGTGCGCTATGGTATGCAGCAATTTCGCTCGCAGGCTCTGTGAGGGTCGGCAATGCGCTGGGTGCTAATGATCCGGCGCGTGCTTGGCACACGGCGAAGCTTGCGTTGGGCTTAAGCACAGTGTGCGCTCTCGTTGCATCGGTGGCCATGTTGCTCCTCCATGGTGTGCTACCATTTGCATTTACAAGTGACGAGCGGGTGGTGTCGATTACGTCAAAGCTACTGCTCGTGACCAGTCCATTGCAAGTTTTCGCCGCGATCTCGTCCGTTTCTCAAGGCATCTTCCGTGGTTGTGGCTTGCAGGCGCTCGGGGCAAAAATCAATTTTGTGTGCTACATACTTCTTGCTGTTCCGCTGGGGTTGTTGCTGGCGTTCCCGCTGGAAATGGGGCTGCTAGGACTCTGGCTTGGGCTCAACGCCGGCTTCATCGCAGGCGGGCTCTTCAGCACGTACTGGTTGGCATTCCGAGCGGACTGGGCGATGCTGGCGTACGAGGCGTTAGAACGGACAACATGTGGAGCCCCAAACAGCGATGAGATCAAAAGCTAAGCTTGCTGCCTACGTTCACCTCGTGCCACTCGGGACAAACCCCACTCGCATGAACCAATGCACGAACCCTCCGCATACACCGAAGACATTCGACCATTTACGAGTCTCACGTGAACGGCAACACTTCAAGTATTACTTGTACCAGTATTTTGCAGCCGCAGGCAATGAACAAATTTATCTAACTTGCTGTTGAACAGTGCGGCCTCGGCATGTATCATACTTGAGTACCGGTACAGTACATGTATTGACCTCGAGCATCACGTTTACAAAAATTGAAATTGAGTACTAAAAACACTGTTGATACCTGAAATGACCTCGAGCTGCTTGTCGATGACGACAACTCGCCTACGGAGCCCCTTACACAACCACAGCAACATCGATGCCGACTTCGTCCTCGAATTCAGCAGGGCGAGCGCCGTGCTTCGCGTCGTGAGCCATTTTCTCCCAACTCGTGGCACGCAACCAGAAAATCCCAGCCACGGCGAAGATGATGGTTCCCGCCATGTTCCCAGCCCACAGACCCGCAATCCCCGCGTCAAACTGGATCGCGAACACCAAGCTGAGGGGCACCCCCAGCACGAACAAGCATACAAAGTTGAGCTGCGCACAGAGCAATTGCTTTCCACAGGCACGAAACACGGACTGCATCCCGAACGCGAAGCCTAGGAGTGGCAGCAGGGGCAGCAGCTCCCTAATAAGGTCCGTTGCCACGGTTGTAGCTTCAGCATTGGGGGTGAACGCACGGGCGTATGGAGCCGCGATGTAGGCGACAATTCCAGCTGCAACTCCAGACACCGACAGCGACGCGCTCATTACGATGAAGCTAATGATACGTGCGCGACGTGCCTGACCAGCTCCCAGAGCATTGCCCATGCGGATAGCACCGGCAATGCAGATTCCCAGCAATGGCATGAACGCGAGACTGATAACCGACACGAAGATACCGTTGGCTGCAATCATGATGTCTGCGTCGGGCAGCATTCCCGCGAGCAAGGAGATGAAAGAGAACCCAATCATCTGGAACGTCATCATGAGCACGCTCGACACACCCAGTCGTCCGATGCTGGGGACACGTGCCCAGGCCTCGCTCCAGTCCCAACCTGGCCACGACTCGACAAACACGCGGTTGCGCAGCACCACCGGAAGCACCATCGCCACCTTCAACACCCAGCCGACCGGACTGCCCAAAGCGACACCGAAATACCCCAAAGACGTGTGAAAGGCCAAAACGTAGGCCACAATGGTGCTTAGAATGAAGCTCACGAGCGACGCCATCACAAAAGGGAACACGATATTCTGCGCCTGCAACGCGCTTTTCATGACCGCGTACATGATGCAGAACGGCACCAACAGCAAACTGGCAAGCAGCAACTGGCCTGCCACCTCCGCGATGGCGGGGTCTTGACCCAACGCGATAAGCATCGGTTTGCCACTGCTAAGAACCAATGCAATGAACGGCAAACACATTAAATACACGATCGTGGCAGCTTGCGTGATTCTCCAGAGCTCCGTCATTCTCTTGGCCCCGAAGGCGTGCGAGCACATGGTGTCAATGGCCGAGGACAGGCCCATGATGAGCCCCCCGATGATCATCGTCTGCACGAGGCTGGACAACTGGTAGGCGGCCAAGATTTCTGTGCTGCGGGCTATGTCCGTGTGGCCTACCATGACGCTCTGCGCCAACTCCGGGAACATCTCGAGCATGACCGCCAGCATCATGGGGAAGGCCACGGCCAGCAACTTTTTGGTCTCCACGCTCACGATCTCCCAGACCGTGAGCTGGTTGTCGACCGCCACCGCCGCGTTCTCCTCCTTGTCCAGGATCACGTCTACCTTGGCGGCCGCAGGCAGAAGAGGCGTGCTCTCCCCATTGAGCTTCGAGGACGTGTCCACGGGTCGGGGACTCACACTTGCTCGCCGCACTGCAAGGAGATGCTCCTCCAGAGGTCCGTCCACTTGATGCAGCAGTTCATCGTGAACAATGCGCGGGATCTCCATGGCTGGCTGACTGACCGTCGACTTGCGCCCTTCGACGTGGATTTTGGACTGGGAATCGCAGGAATCAAGGGCTAGTTCGATCAAGTGTTTCGCCCCAAAAAACGGTATTCTGATTACGAGATCGTTTTGTTGATGGCAAACGTGATTGGCTGTAACGGACGAGTATCCTACACAGACAAAACCGGAGTATATTACAGTGCTCATCGGCGATCGTTAATAGAGTTGTTATGGAGTTTTATACTTAACTAGGGTTAAGTACCGTTAAATACCCGTCTGCCTGAGGGCGATGGGCAGTCTACTCTCGTAATTTTGGACTTCTTGGTCGACAACTTTTTTAGGCCTTGAAAGCCACATACGTCGGCTTGAGGCGGTTGTTCCCGCTGCTGGTGATGATCAATGCTCAGCACACCGCACAACATTCCCAAGTTGACCTTTGCTGAGCTACATACCGGTGTCACCTAGATTAACCTTCGTTTTACTATGCGCTGATATGTGTAATATCCCATAGTCTTAACCTAAATGATTGCTGCACTTGCGTTCACTTTTAGCCGTACTTAATTGTATTTAATCGCTATTTATCAGCATTAAATGCGAAATTAGTATTTAACCAGGTAATTAACAACGCTAATCGTAAATAGCCCGATTTGCCGGTATATACTCCGATTTTGGTTGATTTACCAAGAATGATGGTCTTTGACAAGAAGGACAATCGTTCATGGAATGAGTTGCCAATCCAAGCTGCACAAGTGGTGCAGCCACATCGTGGCGCACGCAGCTGAGCGCTGCCACTGCTGCCATGACAGACCCACTCGCATCCAGCATGCAGGCAACTTTCGTCAGCACCTCGGCCTGTTTCAGATTCTGAAAGTGTGCATGTATGTCGGATGAATCTGCGTTCGCAATCAATCCTCCCACTCTTTCGTTGAGATGAAGCACGTTGAAGGTGTCCAGCGGTCTCACGCAATGCTGGTCAACGCTTGCTGCGAGGAACAGCAGACGTGGAAGTTTAAGCATGCCTATTAATACGAGTCGTAGTACGACGTCCTCGTCGATCTTCACTGCCGTTCTGTCAGCCAATCGGTTCACCCAAGACTCGAAAATAGTTGACCAAAGAGTCTCACGTGACGAGCTCGTGATCGATCACCATTCATGAGCCTACGTTAATCATCCTCATCAGCCAGCAGCAACCATGACAGCATGCACCTCCAGAATCGGCAAGAACCAAGTCGCATCAACCCGCGATCAACACGAATGAAAACCACGCAGTGTTTGCTGAATTATGAGCGACACTACATTATCAAGCACAGATACGCACACTTTCGACACCGCCGACCGTTCACAGCACCTTGTACGCGAGGCTGCCGTGTTCGGGGGCCTCAACCGGCAGAGCTAGCGGTGTGGCGGTGACAGGAGCGTCCGCGCCGTTCTTCTTGCGCTTCTCCGCTGCGATGGCGCGGTGCAAGTGATCGAGCCAACGGTCCAGATCGGCCTGAGTCTCGCTGGCCACAAGCAACTTGCGCCCCACCTCCGTTGTGATCTCCAAACACAGCCTTTTAGTGCGCAAGGTCACGACGTGGCACACCGTGAAGCTGCGCAAAAGCGCCCCATTGTCGCTCTTGAAGTAGCACAGTGTGGGGCCATGCAGGGTGAAATAGCGCCGCTTCCAGTTCTTAACCGTGCCACCTTCCTTCCGCAGCCACCCACTGCACACGACCGGTTCCTCCGTCTCGGCAGTTCCCAAACGCAGCGACCGCCGGCCTGCCCCTGCCACTGCTGCTGCCACCGCCTTCGCTGCTGCCTCTGCACGCTCGTTCGTCGACTTCACCAATTCCTCCGCGCACCGACTAGTGGGTTTTACCATCGCCTCTGTTCGCTGATTGAAACTTTCGTCACTTGAAGCTGTGCTTACCGTTGACGACGCTTTCGACAATCCACGCTTAAAAGCCGTGGCAGCCGTCACCACAGTGCGCATGGTGTCCAGCTGTGCATCCTCCTCGGCGTCATCGAAATCAAACTGAATATCCTGCCCCACGTCGCTTTCAATCATCGTCGACAACACAGCAGTTTGTAGAAGACGATTCCAGGCCATCATCTCACTGTCGTTAGCTGCAACAACTTGCATCACACGGCCATTCTGAAAGCGGACATCCAGACAGAAGGGTCGAGCATTTCCCAGTGCAACATTTGCCACCACACCTCGTCCGAGAGGTGGGGCATCTGGCGCACTCGAATATGAAAACTGCTTGCCCTCCAGCTTGAAGAATCGGCGCTTCCAATTCTTGAAGTTCTTGCCCTTTTTCAGCAGCCAGCCAGTACCAGACTCAACAACACTTGATGCAGTATCTTCACCCCCTACACCAAGTGATAGTCTCTCCAATGCACTGAGACGTTCCTCGGTGCTATCACCCACCGGAATGCATTCGTTAAAATGGTCGAGCCATGAGCGAATCTCATCAGGAGACTCGGCCACTGCGCGCAGCGTGCGCCCCGATGTGAGGATAAAATCCAGACAATTTGGATAGGTATTATTAGGAACAACACTTTTCACGACGCCGTTACCACGCGGGGCTTCACCGATTTGCTCGAAGTAGTACAGCTTGTTGCCATCGGCCATAAAGTAGCGACGCTTGAGGGAGCGGACTCGGGCACCTTCTTTCCGGAGCCATCCGCATTTCCGATTCAAACCAGTCGTGGAAGCCCTGGGTGTCGTTGACGCAGAATTGTTGCCAGTGCCGAACGAAGACCGATAGCTGCCTGAAGAATCGCGTAAAAGCTGACCAGAATTATTGTTGTCGCTCTCTGTGGAGTCATCATAGCCGTCCAAGTATCCACCTGCACCGGTAAGACTCGATTGACTCCCGCTGGTCCCGCTTAGACTCGACCGACTAGTCGGTAACACTGGCGGCACATTTGCATTGGATCCAGCACGACTAAGTGCGCGTGTTAGCAGATTGCTGTTACTCGCACCCTTGCTGACTGCGGCTGCAGTGGTCGCAGATTCCTTTTCCAAAGTCTTGGGATCCTTATCCAGCAGGCTGCAGATAGCTTGCACCCACTTGTCCACCGAAGCTTGGCTGTCAGCACTCACACAGAGCACGCGACCCGAACCAAGCTGCACGTAAACACAGTTGGATCCCGCCTCGCCAAGTTTTAATCCAACAACAGTACCTGCACCCTTGGGCACACTCTCCCCAGGACCATTCTGGTACTGCAGCTTAAACCCTTTCAACTTGAAATAGCGTCGCTGCCATTCCGTCGACCTCTGTCCTCTCTTGTACAGCCATCCTTCACACAGCACACTCTCCTCAAACGTCTCCCCCAGGAACGGCGCGTCCTGTCCAGCATACGGATCTCCAAAACACGGTCGCTTGCCAGTCACCTTGGCGAACGCATGATCCCACGCCTCAATGTCCGCGAAAGAGTCAGCACAAATCCGCAAAATGCGGTTATTGTCCGAATAAATGTCCAACGCGAATGGTCTGGACGGGTTGATGTTCACCGCGTTCACTCTGGTCTCCCCTAGGGGCTTCTCATTGGGCTGAGCTCTGTACTGAATGACTCTCCCAGTCAACGTCATGTAGCGTCGCTTCCAGGTCTTGAAGTTCTGTCCTTCCTTCAGCAGCCAGCCTTTCATGGCCACAGCTCCACTGCCCCTTTCTCCTCGTTGGTTGTCCCCAGCCACGGCCTCCTCCCTCGCAGCCTGTAAAGCCTCCGAGATCTTGCGGAACCACTCGCCGCTCTCCTCGTTCGAGTCCACCTGCATCTTGACCGCCTGGTTCTTGAGCTCGCCACGCACCATCAGCGCATTGGTGAATTCCGGCGTGAACTCCACGCCGCTGATGCGTAATCTGCCCTTCTCGTCGATGCCTTTGCCGCTGGGAGATCGCTCTGCGAAGTAAATCAACTCCCGGCCTTTGAGCACGAAGTAGCGACGCTTCCAGCTCTTGATGATGCTGCCCTGCTTGTAGCCCCAGCCCGAGTGGTCGCAGTACGAGCTACGCACGACGCGTCCCACGGCGATCACGTGCTTGGTGGCCGCTTGGAGCTGCAGCTGCGCCACGCGTTGGCGTGTCTCGAGGCTCCCGCTGGACGTCGCGTTCGGTGCGAACATGGGAGAGTGACGCCTATTACGATGACTATTGCCAAGTGGTGGAAAACGGCTGGGAAATGAGAGTGGCATGGGTGCGCCCCCTCACGATTGGACAAAATGAGCGACAACATAGGTTCAAAAATAGCTTCAACGTGCAGAATGAGTTGGAGAGTGATGCGGATGAAGATTTAAACTAGATGATGCTCCGTTCGGCGCCTGGCAATTGACGCCAGCTCACTGCTTCCTGCATGGTCTCTTGTGGTAGACCATGTTGAAGAGGTCAGTGACATCCAACCGAGTCAAATGCCCAGCAGTGTCTTGTTTTTTGGCTGGCCACAACCGAGCAAACAATGGGCTCACATGTCAATCGCTGTGAGCAGAGTATGAGGTGCTAACGAAGTGTATCGTTTGAACGGAAGGCGTCGACGCCTTCACAATGTGGTTGAGTCCACGAAACTAACGCCATTGCGCTTACGATCCTTTTCGTGATTAATGTACGCAGTAGACAACCTTGTAGCTGCATGAAACCTAGCGATCTGCTCAGGACGCTGAGACTGATGTAGGTGGAGGGCTGATGAGTTTTAGATACTCGCTCTGTGGATAAGATAGTCAAGACTAAAAGCACCAGGATAAAATTTGTTTAATAAGGTATTATTAATAATGTTAATAATAATAACGAGGAACAGTGAGGGGCTAGTGAACCGACATCTCCACGTTCAGACACGAAGAAACCATTCAATACCCATTACACAAGCCGCATAGAAAGAGATAACATACACGCAAGTTCAGGAGACGATGAACACCACCAACAGCGACAATTTTAGTGGTATTGAGCAGCTACCCAGTGATTCCCCAGCTGAGGGCGTAGATATTTTGACTAGAGTAATGGTCGTGTGCCGCGAGCAGCCTCGGATTCGAGCCTTACGTTACGTCGTCCGGACAATCGACTCTATCGCAGACTGTAGCAAAACATGGACACTTTTCAGAACTGTCGACTCCGGGAGTATGCGGCTGATCAAGCGTGTGCTGTTTTTCGTTGACGAGAATTCGAGACAGAGCGAAGAGCAGAGACGAACGATGTACAAGCATGGAGTGGAGTACGCCGCCTTAATGGCAAAACTGTCGATCGTGACGCTACTGTACGAGCACAATCCGATTGCTTTAGACGTGGATGAATGCAAAATAGCCATCGATGTTTCTTGGCGAGAATCGAGCAATTGGCATTTGATATCGCTGCAGTGGATGGACGACTACTGGAAAC
This sequence comes from Phytophthora podocarpi, assembly GCA_001314375.1. Taxonomy (NCBI): domain Eukaryota; phylum Oomycota; class Peronosporomycetes; order Peronosporales; family Peronosporaceae; genus Phytophthora; species Phytophthora podocarpi. The sequence continues at coordinate 1,932 of LGSN01000165.1, read as the reverse complement.
GGTGCAGTGGCTGATTGCTTCATTCCCAATGAGTTTGTGGCCACTGGGTACTTGCTGCTCGTGGTGGAAACTTCGAGCTTATCAAGTCACTTGATTCAAGTGGCTCCACCAACACGCCAACTTCGTGTCACATGTCAGCCAGGATGCGTCTTCTTCAGACGTACTGTACTATGCTGAAGAGTGCTGTCTACGACGCGGAGATGACAGCGAAGATATTCATATGAGATTTTACGAGGCTTGGCCTCAACCTCGTGTCGCCGAATCACCATTCAATCCGCCCATGGGGAACGCCCCAGTGGCCACAGACGCCATGGATTGGGCTGCTCGAAATGAGCACTTGCATGCGCTTCAATGGATACTTGATAACAGAACAGAAGGTTGCTCGCCGGCGGCAGCGACTAAAGTTGCAGAAGAAGGCAATCTGGAGATTAATGTGGCGAAATGAACAGTACTGGGATCAATGGACAGTTGAAGTATTGAACGGTGTGGCGCGAAATGGGCGTCTGCCGGTAGTCCAGTGGATTCATATCAACCGCACTGAAAACTGCACGACGGAAGCTATGGACGGTGGAGCGGCAAATGGTCACCTTGATATGGTACAATGGCTTCATGGAAACCGAACGGAAGGCTGCATGTGCAGAGCGATGGATAACGCTGGTAGTTAAATGGCTCCATGAAAAACGAGCAGAAGGATGCACGACCCAGGCAATGGATATAGCAACAAGCGAGGGTCATCTCGGCGTAGTGCAGCGGCTGCACGCGTACCGAACGGAGGGCTGCACAAAATTGACAAGCTTTAGTGTCAGCCTGAGGGGAAACTACGCTGTTGCGCGTTGGATGATAGAACGGAATTTCGTGACTGTCGAAGCAATTCGACGAGATCTCAGTGAGCAAGTTGCTCTTATCGACGGGTGAGTTCATACCAGGATTTCGAACGGATAGTTGTATGAATGAACCGAAGTTGATCTACGGTTCCAACACGAGAATGCCTTCGCTCGTTTCTTTACCGGTATTCCCTTTACTACCTCACAGCCACAGCCATTCACTCACACTGCATCATGACTTGCACCACATTGACTCACTTCAACACACCAATGCACTGACTTTCGTGTTTATACCACAGATACGCCCATGATATCCATACTTTTTGGCTGGGAGTGCAAACTAGTGGATGATGCAGCGCAGAAGTAACAAGAAGAATAATTAAAACTGCTCCTTCTTCATCTCGAACATCGTTAGTCTATCTCGATAAAGGATATGAAACCCGCCTCTTTTGCTCCGTACTTTGCAGTCTGAGTTAAAGTCTTCATCGAATCGCATTCCTATGTCAAATATTCGCGTCTGCATCGCACATGCCTTTGGTGAAAATTGATGACAGACGAAGTTAAACTACTGACACGAGGAGATCCAGCATATTGGACTGGCCTGCACCAAGGCAGATAAAATCAAGAAACGGTGCGCCTACTTGTCTGTTCAGTTTTGTTGGAAAATTTTTGCATGGGGGTGAAGAACGTTGTTGATGCAGGTATAAGTGCCGATTAATTCTGTTTATCTTTTTGTTGTTGTTGCATACTTCGATATACATTTATTTGGGTTCTGCGCGCCAGCTGAAAGTACTGGACAAACCATATTTTCAGTGGCAGTCCAATCTACTTCCATAGTCGCTGAAGTGCCCGATTTCCTCAATGCAAGCTCCTTGAGACGGATGAGGACGCTTCGTCTCCGAATGGGTTCCGTATCCGACATGGTTAGACGGGGACATAGATGGCATTCTCCCAATGTCCATTGCCCTCAAGGTGTCAATTAGTCGCACTCCTGGACTCCTCGAATTGTTTCCGTAGTCGACAATGTTCGGAGCTAGACGAGGTGGCCGAACGAAAAGCGTCGTCTTCGCTGCAACTGCCATTGCCGCAATATTTGCTGCCCCACTTG
>LGSN01000164.1:0-52918 GCA_001314375.1 Phytophthora podocarpi | reverse complement strand
TGCAACAAACGTTGCCTTTCCAACCATTTATGATAGCTCGAACAAATAAAACTTGCGTCCTGCTCCAAAGTACAACTTTCAGCTAAACAACAAACGACAGCATCTACTGTCCTCCCAGACCAAAGCAACGCCTCTACCGGTCGGGAATGAACAATAGATTCGGCAGCTAAGTTGGAAACGACTATTTTCCCATTCGGAGCAATAAGCGGAGCCATCATCAATGATCAGCGGTGTAATCGCTCGCATATTTTCAACGAGGGTCTCCAGAATGCAATTCTACAATATCAATACATGGTTTCCAAGCCCACATCTAGCTTCTTGTAATAATCTCCAACAACCGAACTGCGAAGTCCGCGGGCCCAACAGCCCGCAAACTAATATTTGTGGGATTTCTTCATTTCCTGAAAACTATTGATATTATAATAAGTCCATGAGACTAACAAAGTGTAATTTCCTCAGCAATTTATGCGGTTATAAAAGTAACGTTACAACAACTATCGTCCGACTGTAGAGTGTTGAGTCCACTAGCGCCTGGGCGGCGTTCAGCATGAGTAGCCCCATGTGGGCAGAACGATTGTCGACCAGACAGCTATTGGCCTGCTGACTCCGTCGGTAGGATAGGGACGGCCGAGTGAGAGCTATTGTCGGCGACCATCAACCCCGGGTGGACCATGGCTGCTCCCTCGCAAGGTATCCCGGACATGCACTAGTACTAGAGTCCACACGAATCACGCATATACACACAGAGACTGTAGCACCCACGGCCAAGGGGGCGGTCATTACCCTCCGCAGCCCGTCGTGGTTTGTCTCCGTGATCCTTCCATCCTACTGACCTATCGCCCCACACTGCTACTTCTACTCGCTTACCCTAGCTCTTCAGTAACCCGCACGTTCAGCGCAAACTCTTTATTAGTCTTGAAGTACTTCCGTCCGGGAGCAGATTCGCAACTGAGGGTCGACCTGCGAGTCCGCAGCTCGCTGCCCTCCTATCTACCGTAGCCTCCACCGTCGCCTATACTACCGCTAGCCTACGGCGCCATTCTATCCTACTTGGACCTCTCCCTTTCAGTCCCCCCCATCTTCTTTCTCGCAGCCTCCTGGCCCCTCGTCTCGCCCTACCACGTCGTCCCGCCTTCTCTCATCCTCTGCGTCTCCTTCGTTCTGCCGTGTCACCTCGTCTCATATCTTCTGCAGCCACCATCTCCGACTTCAAGCTCCCTCCACTGGCGATGCGTCCGGTGGCGTCAGCTTGCTGGCTTGCCTTCACCACGGTCTGCCACACTAACACCACCATCCTGTCCTTTGTTCAGCCAAGGTCCTCCACGTCACTCGGCTGTCAAGTCGATCACGACTCGTGCCGCTCTTTGTCGGCTCTGTCTACGTCTGCTGGTCAAGCGACAGGCCACACAACTACACGCCATCCTCGGCTGCAAGATCGTCCGCGATCTTGCCGGTGTCCAGGAGCACCTCGAACTCTTGCGCGTTGAGCCATCGTCGCCCTGACGGCCTGTCCGGCTGCATGCCGTACTCCACCTCGTGTTCCAACTCATAGCAGCCTGTGCGGTTCCGCACTTGGTGACGCGCTCGCTCCACAATGTGCCCAGCCGTGGCCACTTGCAGTAAGGCCGGCATCGGTTCTGGCCGTCTCGGCCGCCCTCTTCCTCGGAGCCTCCCCACGGTGCCTCCCGCTTCAGCATCACTTCCTCCTGCTTCACCACCTTGCATTCCGGCATCCGTACTATTGTGTATCCCACCAGTAGCGTCTGGGTCCACTTCTTCTCGGGTGGCGTCAGCTTTTTGTCGACGTTGCCGCTTCTGTTGCCCTCCGACGCGTCCACGCTCTGCATCTGCCCTCGCCTTCCGCTTCCGTGTCTGACCCCTCACTGGTGCTTGGGGCCGTGGTGGCGCACCGACATGCCTTCCGCTACTGTCTGCCTGACCCGCCACTGATGTTCCTGGGCGTGGTCCTTCACTTCCTGCAGCCGCCACTCGACGTCCTGACCCTTCGGCCTCCGTCGACCGTTCAACGACAGCGCCCGACCCGTCGAGAGCTCCACTGGCTCGCTCACTCGGTTCTTCCACCGCGTTATCGTCGTCACGCCCTGCATTTTCGCGCATCTTCCTCCGCCAGTTCCTCGTTAATCTTGTCCGCCACCGTTCCTAGCGAGTCGCTTGGGCAACAGCTCGTCACTGTGCACCACCATGTGCTCAACCGTTTCATCCCACACGACCTTCCAGTTGTCGAACCCCACGTCCTGCACAACCCTCGCTGGGCCCACCCACTGATGGACCAGCTTTGTGATGCCTCTACCTCGTGGAGGCCTCAACACCCACACTGAGTCTCCGGCGTTGAACTCCAATGTTTGCCGTACTCGCCTTTTGTAATGCTTGTCGCAGGGAGCTGGTCCTTCGCAAACGCTGCTCGTGCCGCTTCCGTAGCTCGTGCCATGCTCGCCACCAACTTGCGGTGATACTCTGCAAACTCGCCGACTTAGGTGACGCAACTCGTTTGGGGCTCGTATCTTCCTGCCCATCATCAACTCGTTGGATCTGAACCTTGCTCCTGAATGTCTGGCACCGTTGTACGCGTATGTTGTGTCCCAATCGTTATGTGCTTTGGCCGCGAACATCGCCACCATGTCCTTTCATGTGCGGTGGAAACGCTCGACCAACCCAAGCAATGCTGGCCTGTCGTGACTTGCCTCGACTGTAGCAAGTCTACCAACTTCGTTTTCCACCGCTCCGTTCAGCTCAGGCGCTCCATCCTTGGCTATCTCGCGCATTGGGCCGTATACCAACACCATCTTCTCTACAATGAACGTGGCGTTGTCCTTCGCTGCATGGCTGGGGACCGCCGCCACCACTGCATATCTCGTGGTGTAGTCGACCGCCACCACGACGTACCGATTCCCGCCTGCTGTCACTGGCAGTGGGCCGGCCACGTCCAGCGCCCACGTGTCACCAGCGTTCCTAACATCTTGGCTCCGTAGAGGGGGAAGCACCTCCTTCGCTTTCGACTTCCTACTGCCACAGTCTCTGCATGACTGCCGCGCGTACGTTCGCATATCCGGCCACCAGTAATTGACAGCAATCCTTGCGAGCGTCTGGGGCGTGCGCAGGTGGCACGAGAAAATTGAGTCGTGGTTCTCACGCAGCACCTTCGGCCAAAGTGCCGCTGGAAGCACCACGCACCGCCCACCGTCAGTTTCTCTGATGTATCTCCAACACCGCCGCCAGATCGACGACGTGTTGAACAACACTCCCTTTCGAGAACACGATCACATATTTAAATAGACTAAACAGATCTGCCACATGAAACCTCGTAGTGCTGCGTTCATCATTCTCTGGAACGTGCCCGGGGCGTTTGCTAACCCGAAGGGCATCCTAACAAACCTGAACAATCCTTTCCTGTGGTACGCATAGTGGTTCGCTTGGTGATGCCGCTTCGATCATCCTCGCAGCACGTCCGTCGCGCTCAGCAACGCGAACCCAATGGCCTGCGCCTCCTCGTCGCTCAGCTCTCGTGTTGCTTCTTCTTCCTGTCGACCATCCCCCCTCTTGAAGACGAAGTACGCCTGCTCCCGGTGTGACATCTTCGTCATGAGCGCACAACTCCTGCCTTTCCTTGGCCTTCGCCTTGTGAACCCATTTCTCGTATCGCCGGTGCGTTCTTGATCTCGCCAGCTGCGTGCCCTCCTTCGCCGTCCAGTCGTCTTCGCCTATTGCGTCCTGCCCCGCGACTGCCATCACCAACTGCTGCGCCACTCCGTCGCGCGTGCCGCTGTCTCCGACCAGCTAGTTCTTCGCCTCTGTTCATTTCTGCCAGGTTAACATAGTCTTCCTTTAGCCCCTCTCGTCACCCACGAACTTCCTGCAGTGCCTGTGCAGCGGCTGCGCTCCACCCCAGTCCCTTCCGGAAAGGGCCACTCGGCTCATGCATGGCGACGTCGGCCTCTGTCACCACACCGTCCCCGAGTCGCGAGTGCCGTTCGTCGTCCGGCCCATGTTCTCGTGCTGACGTCGCCGTGACGGCCGCGACGTTCTTCGCCAAATATGCCGCCAAGTGCTCATGCTCGATACGTTTCTGTCGCTTGTGCAACTGGCGGACTGCTTCCTTCGCCCTAGCGCGGTCCCACTCCAGTTTCCATGCCTTGGTCATCACCACGTTGGCCTTCAGCTTGTTGCGCTTCTCCGACTCCGTCAGCACGGCCGCTTGTAGGGCTTGGGGCGTACCAACGTCATCTTCACCGCGCGTCCGCTTTTCACCCTGCTGGTCGTTGCCGTTCTTCTCGTACGCGTTCAGCATCGCCGCCAACTGCACCTCAACTTGGCGTTCAGCCCCACCTTGCTCGGCACGCCCTCACGAGCAAAGCCGCATACTTCCATCACGCCACGTGTCTCCACAACCAGGAGCACCGTACCATCGCTCTTCGGCACCACTCACACGTTAATGCCGCTGATGTGCTTGGTGTACACCGCGTCCTTGTCGTTCGTTGCGGGGCTGCCATACTCCTTCTTCTCCGTGCCTTCATCCACTTGCGCCCTGTCGACCACCGTCGCAGAATCATCGAATCTCACGCGTCTCCGTGCTGTCGTTTCATCCTTGCCGTCGTGTACGTCACTGGCGGCCGCCGTCGCACATCGTGCAGTGCCATCCCCAGCTCGTGGTGCATCTTATCGTTGCACTGCTTCATCATGTCCTCTCCAGCAGGGGCCAGAAGCGCTTGCTGCACGCCGCCATCCCCACTTCGGACTGCTGCTGGTCCGAGCTGCCGCTTCACTGCCCCCTTCTTGTCTTGTCCGGTGCGTCCTCGTCGTCTTCTTCCGTTGTGTTTATCAGCACCGCTAGCGCGCCGTTGGTATTCTCCACGTGTCCGACGGCGCTGGCTCCTTTTATCCTTCCCCGGGCCAGGTCTAGCGAGCGATAAGGCCGATGCCCTTATGCTCGCTGCCCGTTTCCCGCTCCGTTCGAGTTCTGGGCGGTCTCTACCGCAGCCATATCATCCTTCTTCAGTTGGCAGTCGCGGAAGAAGTGTCCTTCCTGCCCACAATTGAAACAGTGTGTGCCTTCTCGTGGCGCAAACGGTGTCCTCCGTGCTCGCCGCTCCAGGTAGCGCTCGTGGTTCTGGAGGCGCTCCTCGCGGGTGACAGGGATAGGGCTGTTCTTGGCCCGTACGCATTTCCTCGGTAGTTACCTTCCACCTTGAACGTCTTGCCGTGGCGCTTGGACGACTGGTCGTTGTTGTGCCCGCCGTACTGCCGCGCGCCGCGCGCCCCGCCGTCATGATCTGTTGTTCAAGGTTTTGAACTGGCCTGTCCAGTGGCGGTTACCGATACCAACTGAAATCCAGGCGGTATCGCCTTCCGCCAATCATTTACCCGGCCTTACGGGTACCTACCGGTATGCCCTCAGTATCGTATCATGGTGGCTTGCCCAACGACGGGCCGTAGCCTGTTACCACACTCTCCGTATTGCCGCCAAGTCCTGATTGCTATCGTTTTCGTCGTCTGTGCCGAGGGCTCACGCCCGCTCGTCCCAAGCTGTCATAGCTGCCTCCAGCCTCATCCCGTAACCTTCACCGTAGTCAGACTGGCCAGGTTGATAGCCTCGTCCAACGTCTGCGGTCGATGCCCGCGCACGTGTGTCGCCCCTGTCGCGCTGTTCATCCCCTTCAAGAAGGCGTTCACCAATCAGTCTTCGCTAATGCTGCCCTGTTCGGCGATCTCGCGCAAGGACTGCGCGTACTCAATCAAGCGCTCGCCGCGCATCTGCCGTCGTGCTCCGAGGAGATCCACCACCTCCGCTGTCGTGCGCTCGCCATGTACTTCACGCGCAATATGCTGGCCAAGGTGTTGATGCTCTCCTCTTCGCGTGGCACTGTTTCCATCACTGTGCCGAACCATCATCGTGCTTCTCTGTCTAGGTGCGCTGCGACTTCGTGGTAGAGAGGGTCATCGTTCCATTGGAAGCCATCGTCACCACCTGCCGGCGTTCCTGAGCCCGCACCGTTTTCAGTCTCATCGCCACGGGCATGCTGCCATCCAGCCCTTTGAACTTGTTGACCTTCAACGTCTTCGCCTTCTCGCGGACCACAATTGGCTGCTGCCCTCGTTCACGCGCCGCTCCACTAGATCCTCCTGCACTCACTTCCCGTGGTGGCGTCGCTCCACGTCCCATTTCGCCACACCCGCAGGCTTCCAAGTGCCCATCAGGTCACCGTAACCATTACCGCGATACAATCGCGGTTACCCTACGTAGTCTGCTGTGACACCGTAGTGCGCTACAAATTAATTACTCAACTCCCCACCTTCCTCCGCCTCCTCCACTCCCTCCGACACCTCCACCCCCTTCAACCCGCTCCATGAAATAATTGCTGTTACCATACGTAGTGTGCGGTGACTCCGTAGTGTTCTACGAAATCATTACCCAACGCCCCACTCTCTTTCGCCACCTACACCCCCTCCACCACATACACCCCCTCTGCCCTCCCCCCCTTCTCCCCCCATCAACTCACTCCTTGATATAATTACAGTTACCATACGTAATGAGTAGTGAACCCGTAGTGTTCTACAAAAACATTACTTCACTCTCCTCCACCACCTCCACCCCCTCCTCCTCCTCCTCCTGCACCTCCACCTCCTCCACCTCTTCCACCTCCATCGTTACCTCACCCTTCGTCTCGTCCTCAGCATCCATCTCCTACACACCCACCTCCATCGTTACATCACCTTCCGCCTCGTCCTCAGCATCCATCTCTTCCTTCACACCAACCTCCACCTTCTCCACACCCACATTCACATCCGATGGTTTTACTAATCACATTCATCAATGCCGGTCTCCTTTCACTGCAGAACTCGGCAAGACGAACGTAGGCGTCGGCCTACCTCATGCGGTGCTGAGAACACGATGCGGGAATTAGTAGGTCATCTCAAAGCACTAGCTAGAGCAAAGGAGAACAGAAGTGAGTTGAGCCATTTTAATAAAAACAACAAACTTTTGGTACGTAGTTTACCTGCTCGGGCAGCACGAACGCAGACTCATCGTCCAGTAGCTTCTGCGTGAGGTCGAAGTCGTCCTTGATCTTTACCAACACATCAGCTCGAACTTTCACCTGACGCAACAGAAAAATAAGTGATTAGTTACGACAGCACGACATGTCTTGCAAACAGTTGCAGTTGGTGCAAACCATGGCATACATCGCGCCCTGAGGGATCACCACCTCCAGACCCGGGATCTTCGTGAGAGTGTCGATGGTGAACTATCATTATCTTCCAGTCACAAAATACCGCTCTTGAAGTCCACCAGCGATTGCGCCTCGGCACTTCCGGGGACCGGCGTCAGCAAGTCTGGAATTGCACTCTGAGGTGACAGCGATGAGGACGGATTAGCTTTGCTTCATGACAGGTCTCAACATGACGAGATGCTCCTACCTGAACCAGCGAGTTCGCTCCAAGAATATTTTGTGATAAGCAGCGCAGCCTACCCTCCAGCCAGGGATCAGGAACTGCTTGGCCAGACCGCCCATAACCACCACGGGAATCGTCTTCGTGACCGTCATCACGGGGAAGAACACGTTGCTCCTGAATACCATGTGGTCGTGGATTTCATCCTAAAGTATCAGCCACAAAATACGATCAGGAAGATCAGGAACCATGGGCACCGACCCGGATCACGACAGAGCCTCGACCAAGCTACCTGTGCGTAAAAGAGAACTGGCACGAGCAGCGTGGGATGACAAGCAAAATTTTCGAGTAAAAGTTTGCTTTCCAGTGCAAGATGCATGAGCGCACGCGAATGTTAGCACCCACCTGTTCGCGAAGCCAGTCAAGACGATAATGATCGAATTGCTGTTAGCAGATCACTATGGTCGTCGACAATCACAGTAGCCCCATGACGTCGCTTCAAAATGTTCTTCGTTCTGGTGGAGTGTACGACGCTTAACGAGCAATGTCAATCGTCGTGACCATGATCGCCATTGTTGTCGATATACTCTACATAAATGTCGCCAGATACAGAGCATCGAAAAAGTCGACTTGTTCAGGAGCCATGTCCTCCTTGTGAACAATATGCTAATACGATTTTCATGACAAGCTTGACACTGAGGAGTATTAGAATGACAGGCAGTTCGTAGCGCATGTGGTTTGCGACGTCGAACAATACCTGATATGAAGCGTAGAATGTAGTCATGCAATCTGTACGGAGCAAAAGTTGTTTAATCTGTGAAGCTGCTCTCGCCGGAACACCATCGGTTGGAATACATATCGGAGACCTGGCCCAACGGTGGTGAGAAAGAGTGCTGAAGTATATGTAGGAGCAGAGAGACCAGGTTGTAGTATGGGAACGGGCTTGGACCCGTGAGTGTTGGTAGGAGCTCTGGAGTTGAGTAGCCAACGCTAAAATCAAATTAGCCTTCATGTTCCTTCGTGGCGCTCAAGTTCTTGGGACGGGCCAACGTTCCAACTACAACAGGGTTCGGAGCCCAAAACAGCGGAAGCTTTCTCGGATTCATGTCGAAGCCGATGAAGTACACAAACAAAGGGGTGCCGAAGAACAGGAAGGGCAATGATTTGTAGACCTACAAGTGGGCTATGATGAATGTGTTCAAGGAGAACGACCTGAAGGACATCGTGCTTGGGGACCAAAACCAATGCGATGTTCGAGATGGCGAGAGCCGAGGTCCAGGATGAGTTTGAGAAGAAACAGATCGAGATCATGCGCATGGTAGGCACGTCGGTGCCGCCCGATGTTCTTCAGCAGATACGCGACAAGGAGACCGGATCGGAAATGTGGGCGTAGCTTTGCAACTTGTACGGAGGCAAACCGAGCGAGGCCATCAAGGCCTACACGATTCGTCGCATGGAGAACGAGCATTAGGAAATGAAGCTAGGAGATGCAAATCTCCACCTTTGCAAGATGTTCAACATCAGAACGGAGTTGGTGGACTTATACCATAATATTGCGGACAGCACTATGGTGGATATGCTGCTGAAGACTTTGCCAGAACAGACCGAATTTGAGAGATTGAAACCTTCCATTCGCTACGGCGCGGACCCGAGCGTGGATACACCCAAGAGGGTTCGTGAGTTGGTCCTTGCAGCTGTGGTCAGACAGAAGGAATTCCGAGGCAAGCGCAGTGGTCAACGAGGAGGACGTGGCGGAGGTGACAAATGAGGTGAACAGGAAAAAGGTGGGGATCAGCAAGACAAGTTGAACAAGGCGCGGAAAGCTCGTCTGTGTTTTGTCTGCGGTAGTGATAATCACCTGAAGGCACATTGCCCGGAAAAGACGAACAAGCAGAGCGGTGCTGATGATGAATAGAAGCGGAGGCCGCGGGGAACTGTACGCTTCGTCAAGAAGGCGGTGCACTGTCAAGTCCAACGCGACTGAAGAAGGTCAAGGCGTTGTGGCAGGAGTGATGGTGATTGAGCAAGAAGACTAACCGAGAACCGGTCGTACTACGCTGCGTTCACCGAGGACACTACGGACATGCGAGCTGTGCGTGGAGTGACGCCAAGTATTGATTCACGTATAGCAGGCGTAGGAACGGTGGCGTTGGTCATAGAGGTTGACGATGAACAAGGTGTGATGTATGTAGATGATGTTTTCTATATACCTGGATCTGACGGATTGTTTTCGCCGAGACTTGCTATCGATCAAGGTTTTGAGTTCGACTTTGACCAGGCAACGAGGAATTTCACTGTATCTATAGAAGGAAGGGCTATGGTTGTGGCCACATCACAGAAGGCCACTGGGGGTTTCCAAGTGACTCATCCTTCTCGAGGAGTCACAATAGGACCGGAGGGCCGATCATTGTGCAACTACACTGTAGCAGAGGGAGTTAGATCCTTGGTACTGTGGCATGAAAGACTGTGCCACATTTGTCCACAGTATCTGAAGATCATGGTGGATAAGGACTTGGTGCGAGGCATGATGCTAACGCAGCGTCAGCAAGATGCGTGTGATGCATGTCACCTGGGGAAGCAGAAGAAGAAGGCACACCGGAAGAAACTTGATAGAGCTACAAAGGAACCGAAGCAAGTGGTGTATGCAGATCTGCTCATTCCTAGTAAATCCAACAAGACTCGGTACGAGGCAGTGCTCGTAATGATGGATGGATACTCGCGCTTCGTCACGGTACATTTGCTGGCTAGCAAGTCTAGTGACATGGTGAACAAGCATGTCAAGGAGTATGTGCTCTGGGCCGAGAGACAGGCTGACCGGAATCAGAGCGGAACTGCTTACAAGGTGAAGCAGGTGTTGACAGACAAGGGAGACGAGTTTGTTAACAGGGAGGTGGCAGTCTGGTACGATACGCAAGGCATCGAGCATGTTCGAGTTGGACCCAAGAGCTCACAGCTCAACCTGTGCGAGAGAACGCACCAGTCTCTAGTGGCCATGACCAAGGCGACGATGGATCAGACAGGATTTCCACGTAGTCTTTGGCCGGAGGCGCTGCACAATGCGGTGTACGTGAAGACCACATGTACAACAAGGGTACGCAGGGTGTTTCATACGAGATGATGTTCGGGTGCAACCATACGTGCATCATATCCGGAAACTTGGAACCTTAGCCTATGTCCATGTGCCGGTAACGCCTGGGCAACGCAAGCACCACACCAAAGCAAAGCTTGGTTTTGTGCTCGGATACTCCGAGGATGTCGTTGGCTGCAAAGTCTACTTTCCGGAGGAGCACACGGCTAAGTTCGTGGCTGATCTGCGCGTGGCGGAGGAAGTTGTTTACCGTGATCGTCATGCTGTTGAGCTGGATGATGAGAATCTATCCTCATTGCACTTCACACACGATGAAGGAGATCAGGATGATGACAGTGAGCCTAGCGACGAGTCGGCGGACATTGCTGATGAGTCAAGATTGACGAAACCATTGACATGCTGTCTGTTGGTCTCGAGGAGGGCGAGTGTGATGAAAACGCCGAAAATGTACGCGACGTTGTACGGCACGTACAACAAGTCGATGGTAGTGAGCATCTTGAGGGGGCAGAAAGCGGGAGTGGTGGAGATCATGACGCTGGCGGTGAAGTCGGTGAGCATGAAGGTAGTGACGGTAATCATGATACTGGCGGGGACGTTGATGAACATGAACGCAGTGATGGTAATCATGATACCGGCGGTGACGTTGGTGAACATGAAGTCGCTGAGCAAGCCAAGACGGACGACGACGATGACCGTGAGGGTGGCACACTCACGAATCTAATTAATGTTGCTGAAAGTGATGATGTTGCTGGAAGTGACGAAGTTGCTGCAAGTGAAGAAGTTGCGTCCGTGGCTGGAACGTGCGGGTCATCGGTTGCAGAAGATGAACCGGCTGATGATGAAGAAGAAGGTGAAGTCATCAGTGATGATGGCATCACTGTGGCAAGTGTCTTTGGTGAGGAATCCACTATGGCGAGTGTCATTGTGCTGGACGATGATCACGGCGAAGCCGAGGAGGAAAGCAGCACATGTTCTTCAGTCGACAAGAAGGACAGTAGCCAAGAGAAGGTAGTTGATACAGGTGAGTTGCAGCAGACAGGAAAGCGCACTCACCGCGATGAGACACAATCGGAATAAGAACGCGGTAGAACGAGGTGCATATAAGCAAACAGTAGCACTGGTCTTTGAGAGCAAAGAGAGCGCAGACACTCTCGCTATCTGGATGACATGTGACGAATGCTACGATGAACACCTCACGCATTCTAGACAAGAACAGCAGCCCATCCGATCATGTGAACTCGAAGTTCCTAGGAACCGTCGTGAAGCGATGCGATCGAAGTGGAGTGATTTTGGGAAATGGAGAAGGTGTCTGCGATCGAAGCTAACGGTGTCATTCAAGAAATACCTGGTGAAGAAGTACCAGAAGATGCGCTGGCACTGAACACTATGTGGGTCTACGCACTAAAGTCTGACCACCAAGGCTACGTGATCAGATTCCAGGCTCGCACTGTAGCTCTAGGAAATTACCAGCGACCTGGTATCTATTTTCAAGAGACTTTTGCACCTGTGGCGAGAATGTCGTCATTCAGGTTGTTGCTGGCGATAGCAGCAGAACTGGGGTTGGATGTTTATGATGGAGACATTAACACGGCGCACTTAAAGATTGTCTGGCATTTGACAGTACCTGCACTCCATCAACAGATATCCATACGAGGAGGAAGGACACGTGTACGTCGTACTCAAGGCACTGTATGGGCTGAGGGAATCTGGAAGAGAGTGGAACTCAGAGCTTAATGAGTGGTTTATGAAGCAAGGTTTCCAGCGCTCCTTGACAGAGCCATGTCTGTACTATCTTCTGGAAGGAGAAACGGTCATGTATGTGTTAGTCTACGTTGATGATATCTTGGTAGCTACAACCGATGAACAGTACAAGATCAAGCTGTTCAAAGACCTGAACGAAGAGTATGATTTGAAGGATCAAGGGCTATTGACGCAGTATTTAGGAGTGGAAGTGGAGCAGACACCAGAGAGCATCACGATTGGCCAGGGCAATTACGCGCGTGAAATTTTGACCAAGTTTGGATACGAAGAAGCGCATGCCGTGGGGAACCCAATGGAGGTGAACGCGAGACTATCTCCGCTCGGTGATGATGAAGAGTCGGACACCAGCTTCTGTACCGCGAGGCGATCGGAATGCTGATGTACCTGGCCACAAGTTCGAGACCAGACTTGGCTTTTGCGTTGGGGCAATTGAGTCGATTCGTTGCGAAACCTTCAGCTTAGCATGTAGGCACCGCGAAACGGGTACTATGCTACCTTGCTGACACACTCGATTATGGTATCAAGTATACACGAAGAAGAGTAATGCAAGTGAAGTGACGCTGGAAGGATTCTGCGACAACGATTGAGCAAATGACCCGAAGCAGCGTAAGAGCACATTTTGTATTCACGTTAGCTGGTGGGGCTATCGCGTGGATGTCAAGACGCCATTCGATCATTGCGTTGTCGACTGCAGAAGCCGATTACGTAGCGGCGTGTGAAGTGACCATGGAGGCACTTGCGGAGAGCAATATTTTGCAAGAAATGCTGCCGCACCTCACAGTCAAGGTGCGAATCGGAATTGACAATCAAGCGGCTCACGTAAGGGCCACCAATCCTACCTACAGTCATCGCACGCGCCGCGTTGAGCTTTGGTGGCACTACGTGCGTGAGCAGGTGGAGAAGGGAGCTGTCGAGCTGCACAAGGTGAAGGGCGAAGGGCGAAGTCAACCCTGTCGACACGTTCACGAAGCCTCTGGACAAGAAGCGCCTCAAAGATTTGCTGCTGATTGCTGGCATTGGAGATGCTAAGTAGTCGAAGAACGATCTTTGATGTTGAAGAGCGATCTTCGAGGAGGGCGTGTTGGAATACATCTCGGAGACCTGACCCAACGGTGGTGAGAAAGAGTGCTGGAATATATGTAGGAGCAGAGAGACCAGGTTGTAGTATGGGAACGGGCTTGGACCCGTGAGTGTTGGTAGGAGCTCTGGAGTTGAGTAGCCAACGCTAAAATCAAATTAGCCTTCATGTTCGCTCAAGTGCTTGAGACAGGTCAACGTTCCAACATCATCCGCCGGAACGCTCCAACTCCAGCGACAGCTTGAAGTGTGCACACGAAGAAAATAATCCGAATTGACCCAAACGCAACATTGTCGAATCGGACATGGAATACCGAAAAGCGCTGAATCGCACAAAATCAAAGTATTTGCAGCCATGTATTAATATCCTAAGTTGGATTCTTAATACACGTTGGAGTGTGGCAAAGCGAATCCAAAATCCGTAAATTCGCTCTCTATTCTTCAATAAGAGGAAGTGGAACGACACAAAACGACCAGCAGCACCCAGGATAGCGACATTTTTCGAGTGTATTCTTCGAGTGCCAGCATTCTCTTGAAGGGATACTACGTAGTATTTGCCGCCTTAGTGTGTGAGCTGTACGTCAATCCACGCGTCGGCGAGGCGCCTCCTCCAACATTTTGCCCCTGGAAAGAATTTAAATCCCGTATGATGGCGTTGCAGGGAGAGATCTCGGTTCGTCGGCTTTAAACGGACTGTCAACTGCGTATTTTGCTGTGTGCGCCGATATTTTAGCTGGACAAAGCTGGACAGAGGCGTTCGTCATGAAGCACCCGATAGATAAAGAAGCCATCCAGTAACCAAAGCATGCTGAGCAGAACTGAAAGACTCAGTAACGGTGACAGATTCAATGACTTCAGCAAGTGTTAAAGTTGGTATTATACTTTCCCTTGTAGCCATTAGCCAACGCCTACACAGACCATCAATCCGCATGCACAGGCAACGAGACTAATAATCAAGGGCCGCTGAAAATCGCCAGAACCTGCACCACGCCTCACAACTCGTCGTGAGCGTCACCATAGTCCCCGTCCGTCGCACCGCCATCATCGAACTCATTCACGTGTTGGCTACTGTGCAACGCCTGCACGATGTCGTTTTCGATCTCCGAAGGCGACGTCGTCGTGCCATATCGCTTGAGCGGCTCATGGTTTACGATCAAAAACTTGGTGAAGTTCCACTTGATATCGTTGGTGACGAATCCATCCAGTTGCTTCTTCAAAAACTTAAACAGCGGATGTGCGTTGTCCCCATTCACGTCCACCTACACAGCAATCAACACAACATCAGAACCTCCTTCACCCCCCCTCCCCCCTCTATTAATACCAACCTTAGAGAAGAGTGGGAACGTCACGTGGTATTTCTCCTGCGTGAACTTGAGGATATCATTGGCCGTGCCAGGCTCCTGTCCCCCGAACTGATTGCATGGGAAGCCCAGCACCGCGAAACCTTCGTCGTGGTATTTTTCGTACAGCTCCTGCGTCCATTCCATAAAACCCCCAGTAATCAATGACTTTTGCATCACTAAAATCATTGCACATATGACAATCATTGCACATATGACAATCATTGCAATGCATTGAGTTGCACCGCACCTGCAGCTCGCGGTAGTTCTTGTCCGTGTATCCGCACTCGCTCGCCACATTAACCACGAGAATCACTCGAAAAGCGCTAAACTCCCGCATGGAAACTTGGCGGCCACGCAGATCCAGCACCGAAAAGTCCAGAAACGACGTCTTTTCTCCAACTTTCGCAGCAGCGCAGTCTCCGAGCAGCACAGCAGCCAGCGCCACCAGCAGCAACAATAGCGACCGCATCTTCCCCAAAAGTTAGCGGATCCCTTCAATTGCGCCGAACACCAACTTCATATCTCCTCTCATTGGCTGAAAACTTCACCATCCTCTCATTGGTCGATAAAAAATCTAAAAATGGCGCAGAGGGCTTGGCTCAAAAAGCGCGCGGAAGAGTGAACGTCACTTGTCTTAGCTCGTCGTTGGTGACGACGGACTCAGCTCCGTCAAAGGCATAGGGTGGAAGAGAAGCGCAACAAACTTGTGTCCGCCTTCACCATGGCGTCGCACGACGGCTCCACCACCGACCATCACTCCAATAATGGCGCCGCCTCCAACCCGCGCCCGACCCCCACTCTGCTATTATCCAAGAAGCCGCAAGCCGCTCCGCGCAGCAGCGAGCAAGTGCGACGCAACCGCCTAAATATGGAGAAGATGATCGTGAAGAATGTGGCGGCTTCGCGCAGCAGCACCAAGAACCGTGCACAGCAGATCGTGGACGCGATCAAGAAGAAGCGGCAGCAGCAGCAGCTGGAGGGCGGCGCCCCGGACGAGGCGGAGCGGACGGCCAAGAGGAAGAAGACGTCGCCTCCGCACGGCGACGCCACCACCAGAACCACCGTCGCGGCGGGCATTCTGTCCCCTGCTCGGCGCTCTGCTACAGGGGTAGCCCCGGGCTTCACGAGTCCCACACGACGGCCTAATTATCCTCTGAACTTGAAGAGTCCGACGCCGCAACTGGCGAGCCCCGCGCGAGCCAGAGGCGTGAACCCACTGCATCTGTCGAGTCCGGTGCGTCCACCGAGGAGCTCAGTGCTGGCCAGCCCGGCGAGGCCGCGGCGGAGCGGAAACACGGCAAGTCCCTTAAGACGCAGCGATTTCCTCACAAGTCCGTTGAGACACAGAGCCTCGGCGTCGCCCAAGAGACCGCTGGTGTTTGATGACAGTACGACGGCGGGAGATGGAAGTTCTTCGACGAGGATCAATGGACACCCGCCGCTGCTGTCGTCGGCGTTGGACCAAGTGGAACTTGCTCCTGCAGCTAAGGCGACGAAGGTGACAAGGACAGCGAAGTCGCCGTTCCAGTCGTTCCAGGCCAAGTTTAGTAAACAGTCTCCTGCTAAACCTACGAGGACGACGAGCAGCCCAGGGGCTAGGAGTAGTTCGGCACGAGCCGGATCAGCGTCGCTTGTGCCTCGCAGTGGCCCCACACTGGTGGATCTTACACATCCAGATGATGCTGTTGCACAACACTCTACCACTACAACGACTGCAGTTTCTTCGTCTGGCTTCACTGCTCCATCCACCTCATCAAGTGCGGCTGCTGCTGAAGGTGGCAGTGACGCTCCAGCGTCTTTGGCGCTGATTAATGCCGAGGCTCGGCCATCTGACACCCCGACACAGCCACCCAAGCCCATGCGCAAGTTGTTTTCCTCCTCCCGCCCTATTGTTGCCCAGAGGTCTATATGCTTTTCAACAGAAGGCGTAGCTACGGCGTTGGACGTAACACCGGACGGCGAAATCATAGTGGTTGGTTTTACGGACGGCTCGGTGCGGCTTTATGAAATGGATAGCAGTGTCCCTAGTGACCGTCACGGGTATCTCCTGGGCCACATTGATGAGCAATCCTCGCAGGGTTCTCATAATGTGCATCTGCGAGTGAAAATATCCCCTGACGGCCGCTATGTATTTGTGGGCTGCCGGCAAGGCCCACGCGTGGTCATGAGCATCAATCTGGATCATTACCGAAGCGAGAAAGGTGCGTAGTACTTGTTTGCCTACCGTCCGCATTGGCATGTTCTAATGAAACGCACTTTTAGATGGCGACGATGACGATTTCCAGCAATTCCAGAAGCACTTCCATTCTAACAGCAAACTTCGAGTGAGCTGAATTTAGTCTGTGTTGTTGTTGTCTCGCTACTTACGCGTTGCTTGTGCATTGAATTTGTAGGGCTTTGCTGACGTGACCACGTATGTTCCACCCGTCGAGCCTTCACTCAAAGAGCAGGAAGACAGCAAAAGCACAAGGTATGTAGAGTTCATGTTATGGCTTTATACGCACGGTCTTCTATGAACTATGTAGTTCTTTACTTTTACTGATGCTATTGTTTTCTCTTTGCGGACAATGACAGATCTGCGTACTACATTCTGACTGGTCTTGGAGTTGGCAACCTGAATTTATGGCGCTTTGTTGAGCCTGAACTGCATCAGCAGGATCCCATTTGGGAACACTTACAAAATTTTGGCGCTGGAGGTAATACGGCAATGACGGGGGCGTTTCTTCCATCAAGCATATCTCCTGGCGTAGTGACCATTGCAGCGGTCTGTAAGGACAAAAATCTCCGTGTCTGGCCGCTGAAGTACAAAAAGGCGTCATCCAGCTCAGTTGCGAAGGGCAACGATGAATCCTCAACAGAAACGGATGATACTAGCTTTCTCGGTAGTACTCACACTGTGACTACTCACTTCAACATGCAGAATACCTCGGATATCATCGCTATTCATGGCCAGTACGCGTATGGTATTTCACTCATGGGCAAAGCGTACCGGATCTGTTTCCCAGACTCATCGAACGTAAACTCCAGCTCCTGTGAACGATTACCTCGCCAGGAGTTCGAGTTGGAAAAAATTGGCGGCGGTGGCAGTGGTAGGTCGCGTCGATCTGACATTATGCTGGAGTCGCTGGCTGCAAGTGAGGACGGAAAGGCTATCATTGCCGTGTCTACAGAGGGCATTTTCTACTACTCGAACAAACTCCCTGATGTGGGCTCCAGTGAGGTGGCAGACCTGCGCATCATTGGCAAGAATGCCTCAGAAAATGCGCTATTTAAGACACCTATGAAGGTATACACCCCAATGCTCAGTTTGAAGGGCAAGAAAACGAAGTCTGAAGCGATGATGGCTGTGGTGACAAATCCAAGTAGCGAGGACAGCGAGGAGGACGGCTATATCAACGTCGACCCCACGGAGATGTTTGCGGCACGGTGGATGGTCCCAAGCCGTGGGAATAACTGCTGGGTATGTGGGGTGCGTAATGTGAGCCACTGGATAGGACCACCTGAGTCAAAGACCAAGATTAAAGAATCAAGCCGTGCCCAATTGGCGGCACAGCAAAAAGAAAAGATGAAGGCCCAGCGTCGGCGAGAGCGGGCCCTAAAACGAGCTCAGGATGCCGCTGCTCAACAGCAAAGGAGTAGTAACGCAGGTGATCCGGAGACGCCTGTCAGTGCCAAGACCAAAACGACGCCCTTGTCAAGCGTGAAAAAAGCTTCTGCCCAGAAGCAAAACGATGTTCATTCGGATGATAGTCCGGGCAGCGGCTCGGGAGCTGCTCGACCACCATCTGGCAAGAAACGCAGGATAAGCCAGAATTCTGGTGTGGGCGATGACGATGACGAAGATTGCACAGGTAGCGACGACAACACTCCTTCTGTTGCCACTCTTATGGGCGAACTTGACCACTTCAAGAAGCGCAATGCAGAGATCAAGACAGAATGGCAGCGGCGCCTGCTGGGCGAGCGGCAACTCCGTCGCAAGTGGAAACAGCGCGAAGAAGAGTTTCTTGACCAGCTGAACGATTCGCTAACGAAGCTGGATACTGCAGAGGTGGAAGTGGATCGGCTTCGAGTGCTGCTGCGCGATGCGGAAAAGCGATTCGCGTTCGAGAAGGCGCGCGTCGAGCAGGAAAACTCCGTGAAGTCACGGTACGAGCAACTCTGCGAGCATATGAACGATAAGATGGCGCTCGTGGCTGACCAAAAGCGGTTGCTGGAGCAGACAACACGCAGCCTGCTGGCAGAAGTGGACCGAAACGTCCACGCATTAAAAAACGCTGTGATTCTCGAGAAGAGCGAGTGTGTGGTGTGCAAGGATCAGCAAGCCGTGACTGCCGTCGTGCCTTGCGGTCATCTGTGCTTCTGCGAGCTGGATGCCGAGACGTATCGCCGCAACTGCACGTCGGAGTACCCCACGTGCCCCATTTGCCAGCAGGAAATCGTCTCGCTGCTGCGAATTTACACTTGAGACACTAGATAATGATTCAATACCACAAGACGTTGAAGACAACACTTCAAGTTTGATACCGGTACATGTACTTCGAAGTAGTATTGTACTGTATTCCTTCATGAAGCAGGGTTCAGAGTCAACAGTAAGCTTACCTTTTCTCATTCTTCAGTGCGATCTCACAGCACTCAAACAGAGTAAGGCAGTCGATTCATTCGTTCACTTCTTCGAATATTACAGCTTCTAAGCGCTGCACTGACAGCATCTCCAGAGCCCCGCCAACCTTGAGAGCGTCGGTCCTAACAGGCTCACAGCAACTGGTACATATCCACCTCCGCGCCAACGAGTTGTTTTCAGGGTTCTCGAAAAAGTCGACAACCCGATCTTCCAGCGAAGTCGACCTTGTCAGTCTGGCCAATCAACCCCACAGCACTTAATTCTCTACGCAACTCGCACCGCCAGCTCCTGCAATTGCACACTCCCCAGTCTTGCTCTCATGATGTCATGTTCATCGCTAACCGGACAACATTCGTCGTTCTCAACCACCGACCCAGTAGCTCTTCAACACGCCCACAAACACACAACCGAGGCAATCGTCATCAATACCCAGACAAGCGCAGCTTACAGCTGCCTACTCGCTGCACTGACGTCGTCGCCGTGACGGCTCCACTTGAGCTCTGCTGACTGGGAGGCAAGTTGCAGTGCGAATGCTCAAAACTCTTCCAATCCGGTCCGGGGATGAGGAGCTCAGCCAATCGGCGTGTTTGCACATAGCTCTGCACAGCTGATCCCGTCCTACCTTAAGCCCGCACGCTGCCTACTTTACGCGTTTCAACTGCCGCCGTCGGAATTTATACTGTCATTTGTATCTACCTATCCAGGAGGATGGGCTCGCCGCCTCATATCATCGTCCTAGACTAGGCGTCTCCGCGTAGCCACTCACCGACGTACGCACTTTCTCTTTTGACCTGTTAGAGCAAGACCACAGCCAAGACTTTTCAGCACAAACATGGGTGACTACGGCCAGTACGACGTGCCCAAGGCGGAGGAGATGATCAACTTCAAGGTGGGCCAGCCCGCCCCAGCCATGCTGCCGCTGGACAAGATCCGCGAGGCCGCGACGCTCAAGTTCGGCGAGACGGACCCCATGTTCCTGCAGTACGGCGTGATC
This sequence comes from Phytophthora podocarpi, assembly GCA_001314375.1. Lineage (NCBI taxonomy): Eukaryota > Oomycota > Peronosporomycetes > Peronosporales > Peronosporaceae > Phytophthora > Phytophthora podocarpi. The sequence continues at coordinate 32,630 of LGSN01000164.1, read as the reverse complement.
AAGGGCTACCCCAAGTTCCGTAAGACGCTGGCCGAGTTCCTGACCAAGGGCTACCAGCACGAGGTGGACCCGGAGAAGCTCTTCGTGACCAACGGCGTGACCGGCGGCCTGGCGCTCATCTGCTCGCTGTTCCTGCAGTCGGGCGACCTCGTGTTCATGGAGGAGCCGTCTTACTTCCTGGCGCTCAGCATCATGAAGGACTTCAAGGTGAACGTGCGTCAGATCCGCATGGAGGAGGACGGTCTGGACATTGACGAGCTCGAGCGACTGCTGCAGCGCGGCATCGTCCCCAAGGTGCTCTACACCATCCCCACGTGCCACAACCCCACGGGCCGCACGCTCTCGGCCGAGAAGCGCAAGCGCCTCGTAGACCTCAGTGTCAAGTACGGCTTCATCATCATCGCCGATGAGGTGTACCAGCTGCTGTCCTTCCCGCACGTGACCCCGCCCCCGCCCATGTTCACGTTCGACGAGCACGACACCGTGCTTGCTCTGGGCAGTTTCTCCAAGATTCTGGCGCCTGCTCTTCGTCTGGGCTGGATCCAGGGCTCACACAAGCTTTTGAGTAAGATCGAGGCTTGCGGACAGCTCGACTCCAGCGGTGGCATCAACCCCGTGATTTCTGGCATTGTGCACTCAGCCATTGCGTCTGGTCTGCAGCAGGAACACCTGGACACAACGGTGAAGACGCTCTGGGAGCGTGCTGACGCTCTGATGACGGAGCTGAAGGCCCACCTGCCGGAGGGTGTGACCTTCGAGGTTCCCGATGGCGGCTACTTCGTGCTCGTGCGTCTGCCTGAGGGCATGAACGCCAACGACCTGCTGCCGATCGCGCAGAAGCACAAGGTGATGTACCTGCCGGGCGCTTCGTTCAGCAGCAACATGAAGAACTTCCTGCGTCTCAGCTTCTCGTGGTACGACTTCAACGACATGCAGCTCGGCGCCCGCCGTCTTGCTGACGCCATCCGCGAGTACCAGGGTATGTTCGCTGCCCAGCAGAAGACTGCCGCTGAGGAGGCCAAGACCAGCAGCAGCGAGGGCAAGGGCGTGCGCGTTGCCGTGCACGGCCACGACGGCCGCCTTGGTTCGCTCATTGTGGGCGAGCTCAACAAGCTCACGGACCACAGCGCCAGCTTTGCGGGCCCGATCATCACGCGTTTCGACACTGGCGTCCAGGCTCCGGACCTCAACAACGTGGACGTCGTCATTGACGTGACACTGCCTGCTGGCACCAAGAAGGTGATCTCGTACCTGCGCGAACAGAAGTACACTGGCAAGATCAGCAAGCTGCCTGCTCTGGTCGTCGGCACCACGGGTGCTTTGCCCATGGAGGACCTGGAGGCCTACTCGAAGCTGGCGCCTGTCGCTCTTCGCTCGAACTTTTCGGTCGGTGTGCCACTTGTGTCGGAGCTCATCAAGGCTGCTGCCTTCAAGCTGCCTGCCGAGGGCTGGAACGTCGAGGTGACGGAGATCCACCACACTAAGAAGCTGGACGCCCCCAGCGGCACGGCCAAGACGCTTGTGAAGTCGCTCGCTACCACGGGCGCTCCGTGCCTGGGTGAGACGGGTCAGGCCCCGACGCACTCCCTGCGCCTCGGTGACGAGGTTGGCCAGCACACGGTGCTGTTCGCCGGCCCGGGCGAGCGCATTGAGATCGTGCACCAGGCCACTCGCCGTGAGGTGTTCGCCATTGGAGCTGTGCGTGTCGCCACGCAGGCTCCTTCCCTGCCTCTCGGCCTGCACTCGGACTAAACAGATCGTGCGAGCCGGGAGTCCACGCTTTAGTGTACTCTAGCCTATGCTCCTCTTCTTCTATTGCAGTGTGTGGTGACTCCCACATGAGCACCGCATTGGCAACGAGGAAAGTTCGTGCCTTTCAATAAAATTGTTCTGCTGTAACTTGTTCTCTTTCATTTCGTACTTCTATAGTAATTCCGGGAGGACCAACACGGAATTGCTGAAGAACTTCATCCAGCAAACTTTGTAGTAACTTATTAATATTATTATAATACATGTACTAGTATTTCGCTGTCCGTGCTACGGATAGATTTGTCTGTCACACCAAGTAAAGCGTTGTTTTGCGTCACTAATGCTGACGACGCGCCATGAAGCTTTCCTCACGTGGTGGACAAGTCCGCAGCCACGATAATATTGTACATTGTTTCAAGCTAACTCTATACCCGAATCTCGTCTGAAAGATGGCTATCGAGAACGTTTAAAACCGCCCATCGGCGCTTCAATACATGCATCTCGTGTATTCAGACTTGCTGGGGAATGTTGAAGTTACAATGTTGCGCGAAATAATGTTGCGTACAAGTTGCCCAAAAGTTGCCTCAAACCTGTGGCATCAACTGTACCTGTCTTATCGGATTCATCCGCATGACGCGCAAACCTTTATTATCCGATAAACAGCCGGCCGGCTAGAATGTGCTGAACTCGCTCTGACTCACGATCACTTGCCTTCAGTATACTGAGCCGTTGGTCCGCCTTTCCAGCGAGCAGCTCCGCAGCTCCTCGCGCTCCATCATGGGCACAAGCCCATGCAATTGCTTGGGCACAACTTCATCCTCCGCCTTCGAGCCCCCCACCATGAGTATGATGGGACTGCGCCCGCTGGGCCCCAGCCTGGAGCCCCACCCAGTCTTAGGCGACGGCGGCGGCATGTTCTCCATCCCAAGCTTCCCGTCGGACGCTCACCCAGATCCCGAAATGATCGACGACTGCCCCGTGATCCTGCGCCCGTCGTCCGTTGCAATGCTACGAGGCCAGCGCTTGTCTGAAGACCTCGGCCAGCCTTCTTGGTACGAAGACGAAGACTCGTCCAAGCGCTTGAGTTGCTGCCAGATCATCCGCTTGTCTTTCGACTCGTTGTTGCTATTGGCAGCCGCAGCGGGCGTCGTGCTGGCCGCCTACCTGCCTGTGGACGTTGAAGGTGGCGTGCGTCACGGAGGAGCGCTGCCCTATGTCTACGCAGTGTTTGTGGCGATTGCAGGCTACGAGTTCGCGTGGCTGGCCTATCGTGTGAGACTGAAGCTCTTCATGCCCTTCAAGCTGCACCAGAAGCAGACGTCGAGAGAGATGTACAGACAGATCATCGCCTACGCAGTGGACGAGGAAACGTGTGCCGTCACGCCTGTGGCTGAGAAAATGTTCTGTGGGAGCAAAGTGTTTGCGGCGTTTTTCATCTCGACGCTAGCTGCGGGCGCAGCGGTGGGGCTGTGCTTCGTGCCGGGAATTACGCACATGCCAATGATTTACGTCGGAGGTAGCACCTTCGTGGGCACCTTCTCGGCCGCGCTGGCGCCGAATGTGCCGACAGCAGTGTGCGTGATGATCCGTTATGCGTACTTCTTCCTGTCGTCGTTAAATGTGGTGCTACGCAGTTATGCGAACGAATCGAATGTTGGCGGCAGTACTGCCAGCGGCAATGGAAGGGGCTCGACCGACGATTACACTGGTGAACCCGACAGTCGCCGCGCCATGGACAAGTATCTGGCAGTGGTGGTGGAGTCGTACTCGCTGTTGCTGCTGGGTGTGTGCCTGCTGTTGGTTTTGCGTGCCGTGACGAGCAAAGACTCCATGGAATCGGCCCTTATGAGCGTGCTAGATGTCGCCGGTTTGCTGTATCTGAGCTGCTCTGCTGCCGTGCTAGAGCTGTTCGATCAATCGACTCGAGTTCGTGCCAGTGGTGCATTGGCTGGATTCTTTGCCATTGTGTGGAGTGCTGAGCTAGGAGCGTTCGTCACTGAGCGCATTCTGAAGGCTGTGCAGTTCCCGTGGATGCATCCGTTGTCGAAGGTGTCCTCTCAGCAGAACGTCGAACAGCTGATCGGGGCGATCGGCTTCGCTGTCGGCGCTGCGTTCCTCGCATCAGATTTTGTGGAGTTCGACATGAGCATTGAGTTCGTCGCGTTGGTGTGTGCCGGTGCTGTTGTGTGTGCCCATGCAGGCAAACTCTTCCTCGTGAGCCTCAAGAAAATTGCCAAGGTCTCCAAAACGGGCTCATACTTACGTGTAGGCGGCGGTGTACTTGATCGTCTGGACACGCTGCTCTTTATGGCAATTGTATTTGCTCCGTTTTTCCAGCGTGCAGTCTACAATCAACCGCAGTGGTGATTGACTACCTTGTCAGACCGAATGCAAGGAAGTACAACGCATCCGAAGAATATATTTAACGTTATCTGTCTTGTTTTTCTTCACATGTTACGCTACGCGTCTTGAAAGCGTGCTCGTTACATGACAATGCAGCCCTTCTCTGCGTCCTCCAGATCAGCGCCGTCATCGTCGTTGTCGTCGTCGTCACTCTCGGCCTTGCCCTCCTTCACGTCCTCATTACTTGCTTTAGCATCGGCTTCTTTGCCATCGGCACTTGCTTGCTGCTTCTTGATCACCTTGCGCAACCGCTCCACGTCATGCATGGTGAGCACGGTGCTGTTGCGAATCACAAGCTGGTCATCGAACCCAAACGTTTTACAGCTCAGCTCCAGCTTACGTTGCTCGCCGTCGTATTCGTCCAGCCCCAGCAGTTCGCCCATTGTGTCCTGCATGAACAGTGGCTGGTTACTGACGATCTCAATCTGCGCGTTTAGAGCTCGAGTCAGCCATGCCAATTCTGTCACATCGGGCACGCTCGGATCGCCCTTGCGGAACACCACAGCAGACGGGTACAATGCCTCGCCCTTAACCTTGACAATAGGCAGTGAGTGTTTCGCGATGACATCCAGGTCGTCGAACGGCACAGAAGTCTGCGGACCATAGAGGATTGACATCTCCTTAGCGCCCCACATGATCTTGTGCTCCCCAGCACCGCTAGTGGCACTTCCAGGCGGAGTGCAGCTGACCTTGTGGTCCTTCCAGTGACCACGCTGGCACTGTGCGTCGCAGTAGAAGGTGCACTTGCAACGCGTGCAGCGCTTGAGTTCCTTACCAGGAGCAGCGCGTTTGTCGCACTTCGCACATCGGCGCAGCTCCTGGTTTTCCATGAGGGCAAGCTGCTCACCGAGGGGTAGCACGCGACGCTCCAAATCCGCACGCGTGTAGAACAACGCCATACCACGGATGTGGTCACCACCTTCGCCGTTTGGCCCACTGTCCGTGTGCGTGCTGATGACAGACGAGAAGACAGTGCCTCGGCCGACGTGGTGGCGAGCATCCAGCCGCAGTTCCTCATCGCCCACAGCATCGACCTGGATGGCCTGACGCTCAGCGAGGTGGTCCCACGGCTCCAGCTTCGCGTATTGCTCGCAGGCTGAGTAGAAAGCAGATAGCGCTTCAGGAGTCACACCAGCGCCCGAGACCAGTCCAGGACGCTCACTCACTTCCGCCACGGACGCAAGGTCCTTCCGAATCAAGTGCTGCGACAGCTCCCTGCAGACAGAAGAAACATTTCGTTAGGGAAAACAAAACCTTCCTATCTCCCTCCACCTGCAAAATAATTCCATAACGTACTGGATGTAGGCATCAATACCGTCCGATTCGGACAAGTACGAGCACTCAATCCCCAGCGCCGAGTAGCTCTTCCGCAGTTGGCCGACAAAGTGTTTGTCCGGGAAGACAATCTTGTCCGGACGGTGCTGGGGCGTGTTCGTCGGTGGGTCCAGCATGGCCTGTAGCGTCAGCTCCAGCACCGTCTGCGGCGACGGGTACACCTCGGGCGGGTCGCAGATCTTCTTGGACACCACTTGGCCCAGCGGGTACAAGTTGTTCACCAGCACGCAGTACGGGCGGCAGGGCACCGCGTCGTGTCCCTCCTCCGCCCCGGCGCTAGACGCCGACCAGACTCGGAGCTGGCGCACCACGACCTGCCACACCTCGAGCTGCTTCTTCTCCAGCTTCCGGTAGCGCTCCACCTGCTTGGGCGTCAGCAGCATCTCCGTGCTGATCACAATGTCCGCTATAATAGCAATTAACAGCGATGGAGTCAGTTAGAGAGAAGACTGATACATTGATACATTTGGGGTCGAATTGGAGCACGGACCATCGCCTTCTACGTCGAATTGCGTGGGCACTCGAGGCACTTCTTCATTGTCAGAGTCCGAGTCGTCCTATACGATTAAGTCACGAATTAGGAGAATTAATAGGTAGGACCGGAGTGGTAAGGAGAAGTGGCGTAAATCTCCATCTACTGAGCGGTGGGAGGCCGGAATGATACGACTAGAACTACCAGACGATGTTCAAGATGAAGGGGATGAAGATGCGCACCTGGAAGTTGTTCCACTTCTCGTACTTCTTGGTCAAGAACTGCTCGGACGATGACATCTCGCCTCGCTCTTCTCCTTTCTAAGAAAATGAGCGACTCGAAAAAGTATCCATGGATGGATGTTTTCTGAATCGAATTTGAATTAGAGTGAGGTACTCTATTTGTATAGAGTTCGCTATCAAATTTTAAGCGAACTCTATAGGAACTCTATTCAGTATTATTACGTTCTTCTTAATTGAGATCATAATGGACAACCTGGTCGACACGCTGAAGACGCAGCGCCACGAGCTATTGGCGGCTCACGCTGCCGCCAGCGACCGCGAGGCTGCACAGAAGCTCGTGCAGCAGCTGAAGGTCCTGTCGGAGGAATTGGAGCTCGTGGCGGCGGCTGCCACACCCTCGCCGCATGCCGCCACGCTCTCCGCCGACTTCTACGCGAGTTATCTGCTGCTTGTGCTGCTGTCCAAGAACCTGAACGACGCGCGATTCCTGTGGAAACGCGTCGCGCTTGAGACGAAGCAGGGATCGGAGGAGCTCCAGAGCGTGTGGGAGATCGGCAAGGCGCTGTGGCAGCGGTGAGAATAAAGTATCATAATCAAAAATTAGAGTTGCATAAGGTTGGTGACCTTATCTGATTTTGTGACAGGAACTTGGCTGCGGCGTATGCTGCAATGGACTACGACTGGTCTCCGTCGCTGCAAGGACTCGTCGAGGCCCTCAAGAGTGCGTGGACCGAACGGCGCTGTGTCTTGGACTTCGAGTTGCTGCTCTACTCTAGTTAAGTTTACTGAATGACTCTTTTGGTTATTGCAGCTTCAACCCGCGAGGGCACAGCAGACCTGCTGAGTCTCGCGTACTCGACGATCTCCGTGAGTGACGCGGCGGTGGCGCTGGGCTTAGCTCGACACGAAGACGCGCTGCAATGTGAGGATCTTTCTGCAGTGCCAATGAACTGGCTGCTGATCTGACTCACCTTTGTTTGTATTCTTTCCTGGGTCGTGGCAGATTGCTTGTCGCTGAATTGGGACGTGTCAGAGGCGGATCAATTGGTCCTGCCGAAGCCGCTGGGCAACGCGCGACGCAGACCTTCGACGGTGGTGGATCTGGCCCAACTCGACACGCTGTCCAAGACGGTGCTTCATCTGGAACAGAACACGGTGTTCAAGCTGCCGTGAAGTAGGAAGGGCAAGGTCAACGCCCACCAGGAACGACATGATTCTGGTGCGTAATGAGGCGAGTCAATATAAACCGTCGCCTGCCGATCTTTCAGACAACCTTTGGCCGAGTCGTTCGTTCCTTTAGATACGCTGCCGATGGAGAAGCGCAAGTCGGTTCATCACAAGACTGGAGAGCGCAAGTCGGCAGCTCGTGGCGTGGCAAGCGACGCCGAGTCCACTGTCAGTACGCGCAGTAGCCACAGCAGCAAGAGTAACAGCAGCAGCACGTCGTGGAAGCAGAAGCAGCGACGGCTCAAGGCGGGGCACCTCAGCGGCCGCGACAATGGAGATGCAATTGCCAAAGAGGAGCGGCGAGAGCAGCTTGGAAGAGAAGATGATGCCGATGACCCATTCAAGTCACTCGAGTCCAGGTTGGGGGCGATTCTCGAGACGACAGAAGCTCAGATGACCATGATCTTGCTCATCGCATTGGACGTCGGCTGCACTTCCGTGGAAATACACCTGCACGACCAAGTTGCATTACAACAACTCAATAGCAATGGCAAAGCAGGAGCTAACGCTGAGATAATCGCGAGTCTGTTGGTGCGGATTGCGACTCGATTGGTGGAGTCCTTCACGGGGTTCACGCTGTTCCTCTTCTTGATCGAGCTGGCTGTTTTGCTAGCGGCATTCCGGAATAAATTCTTTGCTCATGCAGGATACGTGCTAGACTTGGCAGTGGTCAGTATCTCTCTCGCTGTGGAACTATACGCGCAGACAAAAGGTGAGCTTGCGATCGGGTTCCCAATACGTCCAGGAAGGAAAAGCGTAGTCACCTCCGTTTTGTGTTTTTGTTGTGTTGGATGCAGTGATGCGGTTACTAGGGATCCTGCGCGTGTGGCGAGTGCTGCGCTTGGTCCGGAGACTCGTCGACCAGGAACGCACCTCTCATGACAGCACACGTTTGTTACTTGAGCAGGAGCAATTGGTGAGGCTCTTTGTCAAGAGTTTGTTCGTTTCTTGCTGAACACGTTCATTAAACGCTCTCGTGTTTGTAGAAACTGCTTCATGTCCGGATGCAGAAGGATGCAGCGCACGAATCTCTCAAGCGTGAGTATGAGTCACGAGCAGGCCTAGAGCAACTCTTACGTGGCTACAAGGACGAAGTTGTGACGCTGAAGGAGGCGCTGCAGATCGCTGCGCAGGCCGTGGCTGAGGCAGCGATAAACGAAAGTTCTCCAGCCGACCCGGGACTCTACGAGTTTTCAGAGGCTGCAATCGTCGAGAGCTCGTTCGCTTCGTATCCTGCAGTGGTGGACAATGCGTATAGCGAGGAGTATTACCACCAGGAAGTCGCTGCAGTACATCCGACAGAGCTGCAGACTGACCTGGAAACACAATACTGGCAAGAAAGCGAGGGGTATCATCACCAGGTAGCAGCTGTAGCAGAACCAACAGATTCGCACGAGTTGGAAGAAGTTCACTTTCAAGAAAGTGAAAGAGAGGATCATCACCTGGAAACGGCTGCAGTGGATCCGATGAATATGCTGACAGAAGTGGAAACCGGGCACGGGCAAGAAAGCGAAAGGAGCGAGAATGAATTTGAAGATGCTGTGGATGAATAATACCACGAAAAGAAGTGTCGGCGTAAAATGGGAGCGGGCAAAAGGCTACGTCCGGTTGCCTTTAATGCCGCCTAGCGCATTGTCCGATCCATAGTTTGCTTGAGCGTGACCTCAGTGTACGTGATGCTATGACGAAGTCTAGTTCTCAGCCCGCTTCTTGTCCCACGCGACAACATCTTCGTAGCGAATATCGCCACCAAAGATGTCTAGCGCACTACCGATCGAGAGGTTCACCTGCAAAATGTTCACACAAGAAGAAGAAGACGTCACAATCAATATCCAATAAGCAGCATGAGGAATTCTTGCCGTTCGTGAGTTGTCGATTACCTTGCCATTACCGATGCGCTCCACGAAGTCCAGATCATCCTGACAGCCGCAAGATGCAACACCATCCAGTCAGTATTGAGGTAAGCTTAACCTTCTCCGATTGCAAGGTACGTAAACGCACCAAGGAGCTGGCACCACCAGCATATGTAACGGGGAGGGGGCTCCACTGCGCCAGCAGTTCCACAAGCTCTTGCTGCAAAATTTAAACGTAGCAAACAACACACTCCGCGTTGTTAGCTACAGTACCTCTTCGCAGCACAGCAATACGCTTGACAAGAATCCCGTACCTGGATGCCGCACCGCTTGCCTTCAACATCCACGGCGTGCACCAAAAATTCATCGCAATACTCGGCAAGACGGTGGAACAACGCCTCACTGCACTCAACACAAGCCACCAAAATGCAACGTTAGCAGCTACAGCACACACTTGGCGAGCTCGTCTGGTCAACGCACTCGATGGACGTCGTGGTGAACTTCTGCCAGCGGTCTGTCATGACGTAGAACTTTTTGTCCTCCGCCTTCTTGCGGCAGCTCAGGTCCAGCACCAAGTGTTCCTTGCCGATGAGCTGTCTGAGCTTCTCCAGCCGCTCGAAGTCGATCTGGCCGTCGCGGAACACGTAGGACGTGACGATCACGTGGCTCGCGCCCTTTTCCACGAAGAACTGGCAGTTGTCACTGTTAATGCCGCCTAGCAGCAGCCACAGCAATAATATATACCACAAATCAATCTCCAACCTCAATACGAGACGTCTACAGCTTGAGAAACTAACCGCCCACTTGGAGTCCTCCCGGATATGTCTGCAGAGCCTCCAAGGCCGCGTTCGTGTTGGCTTCTGACGCGCCCAGCATGATGACATGGCCGCCCACCAGTCCGTCCTGCTTGTACATCCTGTTGCAGCCAAGAAAGCATTAAAAACAAAGCACAATCAATGCAAACAGCACCAAAACCGTCAGAAATGACGAGTTTTGAGCTGGTTGGCGACGTACCGCGCAAAATCGCCGGTGCTCTGCGATGCCACGAAGTTGGTGACGGGGCCAGCGCCTTCGCCATCCGTGAGCGTGGAGCCCACGATCTGCTTCACCTCACCGGCGTGGATGTCGATGCACGGCCGAAAGCGCATGGTCGATGGAGCTCGAAGTGGCAAATGTGCAATCATGATGAGAGCCACTGTTCCGAATAGTGACATATGATGGCTACACTCTACAACTGTAGCCATTTCCGTTAGGGCAGCACAAAAGGATACGATGCTACTGCTACAACAAACTCACTCACTTAATTGGCTTGCATCTTACCTTCGAGGGCTTAATAGTGCTAGTACTAGTAACGTTACATGTAGAAGAAGGAAGGAAGTGTGTGTATTCTGGGTTCTGCGTTCAAGCCGAAGATAAGTGCGTTTAAGAAGTGCCTTAGCACTGCACTCTAGTACCCTACTGAAGAGTGCATGTTGTTGGGCTTGTTCTAGCATAATCCACTGCTCGAAGGCCGCTATTCACTGCAGCAAAACTAAGAATCGTACATGAAATCCATTTGCAGCAACTGGGATGGAGTGGCAGATATACCCATTCAAGCTGTTCCCCACTTTTTGGCAGATTGCAGCGTCACATGTTAACATGCCGGAAATAACGAGTGTTGCAGCGGGACACTGATAATTTCATGAAAACCGATCGATTTCCAACCGTTTCACAAACACTTCAACGAATAATCGCCAACGAACGGCCGTGCGCTCGCCACCGGTATCGGTGGACGTCACGGTCTCTCAGTGCGCGTTTGTCTTGGTGCGCGTCGGTCTTGGTGCGCGATGTCCTCCAGTACAGGTATATTATAATGTCTGGCTCCTCTCTGCCTCAAGTTGCAGTCTGCATCAGCAGCCACTGCCAAGTAATGCAGCGGCAGGACCTCGTCGCCAACTTCTCCAATCCCCCCGTTCGATCGAGCAAGCAAGTTGCCAATCTTGCAGAAAGCGGATCCTCCGTATCGCTATCATTGGAGCTGAAAAACCGGAGACTTCCACGGCGCTCGTGCAGTTTTGCATGCAAGCATCGAGCCGCTTCGGGACTTTCCAAAGAGACCAACCAGCAGCATTAGCATGTACATGTATTAAGCAACTCAGCGAAACTTCACATTCCTGCCAGTCAACTTGACTGGATGTCAAATGGAGCGACGGATCACAGATCCATCGATTCCCTGAGGAGGCGTAGTGAAACGAAGTCAGTCCTCTACTTGGTGGATCTCCGCTGTGCATGGGATGAAGCGGGTCTCGCTCCATTGACAGAGCCTGCCTCGGGTTGAGCAAATAAAGGACAAGTCTCTTAGGAGGAACTGAGCTTTCGATGCGCTCATTTTCAAGTTTGACAGCTCTAATCCGCGATATTTGCAATGGATTACATGGCTTAATTTAGCTCAAGTGATGGCTACACTAGCCATTTCTTATCATTGCTGGGAGACCATGGGCGTGGAGGCAGCGACAGCGCTGCAGCTAGTACGTGCAAAACAGAACGCTTACTATATCCAGGCCGTGCAGGATGCCTTGCAGGCGGAGGAGCAGCGAAAGCAACGGCTGCACAAGGCCACCAGCAAGCAGGAGGCCAAGCGGCTCGAGAAGCAGTTTGACCGCGAGAGAAGTGTGGATCGGGAGCGGCTGCGCCACATCCAAGAGGACCATGCGTTGCTTTTGAACGCTAAAATCACCGAGTGGAAGGCAACGGGCGGAGAGTTAAAACTTTCTCCCGACGAGGTCGCTATCCAACATTGTGCTGAACGTCAAGCAGGACAGCAAGAGAAGCCACACAAGCCGAAGGCGAGATTCACAAAAGAATCACTTGCTCGGCTTGCTGTGCCTCGCGGACTGACAGCCAAGACAGAGGAAGCAGGTACGCAGCGCCAACTGCAAACCTCAGGCTAGTTGTGACGCTAATAGAGCGTTCGTGCGTGCCAGACGATCGCCCGATAACTTCTAGTTCTCGAAGCAGCGCGGAGACATCTCAAGAGCTCGAGTTCTACAAGAACGTGTACCGGAAACAAGATCGTGCGAGGTTGTCGCGCAACGCTTCTCCAGCGGTTGCAACGCTCAGTGCGTCAAATCTGCATGCGGTGCGTAATTTCACTTCCGTTGCTATGATATCTAGCACAAAAGTGACGTCGAATGCTTCTTGCTTGTAAAAAAAAGATGTCCGAAACCGAGCTCCTGCGCAAGAAGGCGAACCTGCTATCGGAGCTACACGGAGTGGTTTCAATGGAGGCTCGTATCATCCAGGACGACCAGTGCACCATCCGCTCGTCCGTGTCGAGCTGGAAATCCAGCGACTATCGACCTCCACGATAAATACTAACGAGCAACCATCAACCAGAACAAATGCACACAAAAAGCTTATGTACCTCTAAGCATAGTCGCGTCCACTTCCTGTATTCCGTGCGTCTGGCTGATCTGACCAAGCCACGATCCCTGCAACAAAGTCAAGTAGTTTGTCACTATTCCTCTTCCTTCTGCGGCGGAGGTCCACAGGGCTGCAGCATCTTCTCCAGCATGTTGTAGCGCACGCGACCCATGGACTCGTTCTCCGCCACGGCAAAGTACGCCAGCATGTCCGAGTGGCCCAAGTGCGACGCTAGCGTGTCTCGGTGCTGGTTCACCGCCCACTCACTGCAGCAAGAACAAAATAGCAGCAGTGCACACGAAGGTTAGTGAAAAGTATCAACCTTATGCCACCAGAAGACGCACAATTTGGTGGTGTCGGCGTGGCCTGTGCCCACGTATTTGGCCTGCAGGTGCTCCCACTGCCGATTGATGTTGAAGCGGTCCGCCGCCTGGGTAGGAACGAGCAGGAAATGGCACAGAGAGGCCGGGTTAGCACGGTGCAGACACACAGACGGCAGCAGACCCACGCACCATTTTGCCCAGCAAGCGATGAGTTTTAGCAATGCAACGCGATTGGGTGAAATGGAGCTTTCCGTTTATGTGGACCACGTACTGTAATACTTCGAAGTATTATATTGCAAGAACAAATGTCATATTTTGAAGCTATGAAATTGCTTTTGAGAAATATGAAATTAATTATTTTGTATAAACAGCAGTTTGTGGCTTGTCCTAATGTAACAATTGGGATAATGCAAAAATTGATCTCCACGGTCGAGTGATTGATACAGCGCGTTGTCCTGTCAGGCATGAAAGGCGAGACTGCCGTGCCGCTATGTCGACAACGCCAGAATGCTCGCGTGGTGTTCCTCGTCTGGTTGCCTGCAGTCACCACTGGCGACTCGCCAGTGGTGTGACTCGCTGCTGGTTGCTGCTGCAGATGGTGCTGGTCACTTCGTTCGACGTGGCGGGCACGCTCCTCGGTGAATGTAAATGTACAGCGATCCTTGATGCAAACGCTGCAGCGTTTTGCCGCCGCTTGACTCACAGGTGTTGCCGCGAGCAGAAGCGCCAATCGCGCCGCGCCGAGACTTTCTCAGGGCTTGGCTGGCGCGCATGCGCCGCCGTTTGATTGTGACTCGCCTTTTCTCGCTCGTAAGCGAGTGCTAAGCCTCCGTCATGGCATCGCCGCGATGCTCCGCAATGCAAACGAGGCCGATGCTGCTTGCTCCATCACCAGCCAACGCTCTCGCTCTCGGTCGCCGCAACAGAAAGTCCCGGCCATCCCGTCACATTTCACCTCCATGCTAATCAAAAATTTGCCTTGAAAACTCGCGACTACGAAAATGGTCGGAGCTTCACGGTAAGCGCGTCCTTTATTTGCTCGGTAACTTGGTTCGTGCCATGCACGGCGGTGACCCACCAAGCAGATGCGAGGTCTCCACAATGCGCCGTTCACCTCGGCTGACGTGCGTTCTACACGTCGTCTTCGCGCCACGGAATTCGTTTCCTCAAGGAATTGGTGGCGTCGAAGCGCCCTGTGAATCACAGGCTGTGATCAGGCGTCCGCAACGAGTGCCAGTCATGTGGCGTCGAGCATCACCAGGTGGCTGCACGAGTATTATTAGTGTATGTACAGCTCGCTGGTCTCCTTGGAAAGTCGCTGCCGTCCGGCTTTCCATCCTTGGGCACTGCAGAATCTGCAGGTCCAGTTTCCGAGCTTCTTGATAATAACGATACGGAGGAGTGCGTGCCGCTTGCTTCGCGGCAGACGCATTGCGCTGCACTATAATATGGAAAGGCTGCGCCCGGCCGGCCACACGGCCTCTGTCTTCTTCGGCGGTGCACTCTCGGATTGGTGGCGCTTGACTCAACTGCAGCAATGCTCGAAGGAAAGAGTCACCAGTACCCCAGTGGAATTGGCGAAAATGGGGACGGACGGGGACCGCCGCTGCACTGCAATGACCGACCGGCGAGCACTGCAACTTGCGAGGCAGAGAGGGGGCGAAGCAACTAGGGGACAACGCGCACCAAGAATCTTGGTGGACGAACGGCCAACAGCAAAATACCTCTGAAAAGAGAGGGCCGACAAGTTTCTTTTGCACCTTTGCTCTGTTGAGGTCGCGTCGGGCCCAAAATGTGTACACGGCAAAAAGGCAACTTGCTCGTTGCGAAACGGCCGGCTCGCGACAAAGTGCTTGTCTTCTTCAGGTGGTCGTTGTTGCCAAGATCAATAAACCAGATTTTTCGCTCCATTTTCTCACTTGAAAGCAAAATGTGTGTGGCATTTTTCTCTTAACGGCGACATCCCGCCAAACCTGATGTATCAGAAACCTGATCTTTCAGTTCGGTGCCTGGTGCGCTTGTCTTTCTGTTTGTAAGAGTCGATGATGTTAAAACTGATTTACTGCTATCCTATATAGTAGTGCGAATAGGAGTGGTTTGTTATACTATTTTTCCGAGTTTCTGAATCGAGCAATTGCTGGTCTTTGCGCAAATTGAGGTCACTCGCCATCATCTAGGAGCCTTGCTGGCGTATGTGCAACGCCAGGCATATAGCCTGGTCAAAATGCAGGCCAGCCTGAGCGAGGCCTGCGTGACTCCCGCCTGCCGCGCGCAATGCAATGAAGATATCATGACGCTGCCGCCGCTCCTGCTGCCGGCGAAATGGCCAGCGCCACGTGGGCGTGAAACCGCGCAGGCCAACGTGGCAGGCCATGTGGCAAGTGGGGCCGACGCCGAGCTGGCCCCACCAGGTACAGCGCCACGTACAGCGCACGTTGATCGGCACCACAGAAAGGATACTTTTTGGGGGGCAAGACCACTGCACCGACGATGACGACGACGACAACAACAATGAACGAACTGTCTGAAGCTCTCTGCATTCTCGGCAGGTTATTTGCACGCGCGCGTACTCTTCTGCTCGGCTCGTTTCTCCTTGCTGGCGCGTGTGCAGTGGGGTGGGGGGTGGTGCGAAGCTGACTGGCTGAGTGATCGATCCCTCCCTCCATTCCCCCCTGCGCACTACCAGCTAGCGAACGATTCAAACGAGCCCTTTGTACTTATAAACTTGCTTATAAACCTGCGCACCGAGGCGGGGGGATCATAATACCACTACCGACTGTAATGCACGCGCTTCCGGTGACGGCGAAGACGCAGTCGGAGCACTCTATTGTTCCAAACACACCCTCTCGCTCGCGCCGGGGGCTGCCGCGACTTCCACGATCGCGGCGCCGCGCGAGCGCCTCTTCTTGTAGTAGTAGTTCCACGTATTGTACTGCTCAGCAGCCTTCCCGAGGCCCGGGGACGTCCCATCTCGCGATGCAGTCCTTCTCTTCGTTCCACACGAGATCCGCGGGCGTTCCCGGCGCACTCGCTGCCGAGAAATTCCTAACTAGCTAGGCGTGCCACCGCGTAACACCTTAGGTGGCCAGGAAGTCCGGCATCTGGAAGGCGCTGTCCTCGCCGGCGTCGTTCTCCGGGTTCTTGATCCGTGTACTCGCTTCGATGTAGTCGGCCGTCACGGTCTCGTAGCTGCCGAGCCGCCGCGTCAGCTCGCAGTAACAGCAGTCGCACCCGGGCTTGTGCGTCTCCGCGTCTTCGGCCGACGCGATCTCCTTCGAGTTGTCGAACACGCGCTCCATGAGCTTGGCGCGCCAGTCTTGGTAGATCTTGAGACGCAGCTGGTGCGCCAGCACGCGCGCCTCCGGGCTCATGCTCAGCGCCTTGGCGGACACCTCCACCGAGAAGTCTTCCATAATGTTGAGGTACTGCTCGTGCAGCGTCTGCAGGCTCGACAGCAGCTGGTCTTCCTCGGGGGACAGCGTCTCCTTCATGCCCACGAGGAAGTCGCGCACGTTCTTGGCGATTTCCATCCCTGCTCTGCTCTCGTCGCTCCCTGTCACTCCCTGTGATTGCACGGCCGCGCTGCGTCTCGCTCGGCTGCGCGGATCGATGCTTGCTTGCTCCCTGTCTGGACTAGCAGCGGCGGGTCCAACTCCCTCCTCGAGAACGAACCAGGCTACAGAGGGCTCTGTCTGTGTGCGTCGTGGCCAGCAAGATGGCGAATGGTAACTGGCCCGGCGTTGGGCTGGTGCGAGCAAGGCTTGGCACTGGCGTGGAGTGTGCCACGCCAACTTGTTCCCTTCCAAATTCGGGTGGGATGCGTCGCCCGGCCAAAATCGGCCCAATAACACTGACCCGAATATCACAACAAGAAAGATGGGCAGGCACGCCAATTGGCTGGCCGCCTCGCAGCAACTGGAGGTACCGCTCTGATTCTTGTTGGCGGCGCCGTCGCGACGGCTTATATATCGACATCGATGCCTTCGATTGCCAGCGGCAGCCCAGTATCCAGGGCCCGGAATGCCCGTACGAGGTGACCAAGGCGCCGTAAGTAGCGATGATGATAGACTCCTGTGCCCGCCACCGTCTCTACCAGCCGGCACACAGCCCAGCATGCTGCCAGCATGGGGTGAATTTTGCAGCCGCGCCGAAAGCGAAATGTCATGGTAGCGCCGAAAAAGGGCGCTGCTAGGTCTAGGCCAGCGCCTTTTTCCGCTAGAAACGCCTGAAGCTGTCGGGCAGCTTGATCATCAAGTTGATGGTGCATGTCCTTGGCGGCGGAGCAGGCCGGCGGGCTGCAACTTAACCGAAACGACCCCGGCGCAGCAAATATTGCTCTTGTCCGCTGTCTACTGCAGCCACTCGGTGCTGCAGCAAAGCTCACATGGAGTCTCTTTTTCGATCTCCTCGCCAACTGCGCTGCTCTCTGCCTTCTTCGCGTTTTTCAGCCGACTATGGTTCGTTGACCTCGTGGCTGCTGCTGCCAGCGCGAGCTCTCCGCAGCTCTGGCCTCCTCGAAACCCTCTTTTTGACTGGTTCAAGGTCAACCAGCAAGTTTTTCCCCGGCGGACCCTCGTCTGCCACGATATCTTCTCGCCGAGTTATGCCTGGCGTGCGATTGCCAAAACGGGCAGTGGGTTCAGCCGGCGCGATCTAGGCGCTAAGGCAAGTGGAGCTCCATTAAAGCTTTACCAGCTCGGGTCATCCTGCCAGCCAGCGAGCTCTTCGCAGCCTACTCTGGCGTCGGCAATGCCGTGGCCGCTGCGGCGGCAAGTTACACGCCAAAACGATGTCGACGCCTCGGCCTGAGTTGGAATATCAGGCCTAGGTTGAAGAGTAAACCACGCACGTTCGCGCGCTTTTCCGAGGTGATGCCATCGGCATTGTCATTCCGAGGGCAATGCCACTTCGGTGCCCGGCGACAGTGGAGGGACCACCGCGCCGCGGACAGAGCCGTCGCGGCTTGCCCCTATCGCGCGTCTTTATCCCGGCCCCGAAGATGGAGTGCACCATGACGCGGCTAACCTAACGCCTTGGATCAAAGTCCAAATGGCGATGGCAGCTGCGGACTGAATGAGTCACTTCAGACCGGCGAGATATCACCGCAGACGCTGCGCGGTGGCGTGCGAGAGAAGGTCTGCCGCGCCGGCCCCCCGGTGGCGCGAAGCAAATCGGGTCGAGCGATCTGATCGGGCCGAGGTTCCGATCATCAAGATGAAAGGCGGCCGCCGCAACGACCGCAACAGTCTCTCGTCCGCATTCGCCATTCCCGCTTTGTGCGGAAGTTACAAAAACACGAGCGAGATTGGTTATGCGTCCGGTGTGGCCCACACCAACGTCCGGGGACGCTAGCCGATCTGGGCACTCAAGTGCAACACTACTGTTCCGAAAAAAAATGCCACTCCTCTCTCACCGCCGGTGACGAGCTGCGGCGGCAAATGCAATGCGATGCAATGCGATGCAATGCGATGCAATGCAATGTCCCCCAAAGTTTCATTCATGCTCGATTGTCCGCGGGCAGTTGTCACGGGTGGATATCCACGTCTCTTTCGAGCGTTAGGCAGCGACCGAAAAATTGCAATTGCCGATTTTGATTCCCAATTTCGGTAGTAGAACGGCAACTACAACTTCTATAGAGCCTGCGAATCAGAAAAGTTGAATCCAGGGCAGCCCTGGCACTGCAACTCGTGACGGGCTTCCCTGCGGTGAGGCGATCCCTCCAGCAGCGCGCCGCCATGCATGCTAAAGCCAGGCATCGTCGACGACGACGTCTAGCGAGAGCCGTCCCACACCTGCGACTCAGATGTAGACTGATGAAACCGCCCACGTGCACGGACGCCCGGCGCAAGGAATCCTTGAAGGATCGCGCTTGCCACGCACCAGCGCTTGCTGTCTGCTTAAGTCACCCTACCGGTGTAAGCTTATCGATAGTAGAGTTGGGCCGCGGCCTCGACGCTGCGAATAAGACCGCGCGGGCTGCGCGCGGCAGGCAAACAGGCGTCGCCAGACTGGTCGCAGCCCGCCTTGTCTTGACAGGCACGACTCGTATACAGGCAAGAGCTCTCGTGCTGTAACGCCCAGTGATGGGTTCAGCAGTCGCCCAAAACAATGTTTTTCCAACCAATTTTCGCGAGGAGAATCATTGAACCCAGCTGCATATGATTCACACTGACAATGCCATCAGAGAACCGGACGCAATAATTCGTGGCCTGTGACACCTGCATCTGGCAAATCTTGTGGCCCCTTGGCACTCGCTTCCAGCCGTGAGACTTGCCGTTGAAGAACACCATGAAGCGTGGCGCAAAGGAGGCAGAAAAAGAAGCACTTCCCGATTTAGCGGCGACAGAGTATCCGTCACCGCCCAGTGTCCCAGTATAGCAGCAGCAACAGCATGGAGCAGTCCCGCTCCTTGCGGCCTCCCCCGAGAGCGCACCGCCTGCTGCCCGCACTGACTCCGGCGCCACCCAGCTCCGGCTCAGCCGCCGCGCCGCACAAATTTGAGCAGCTCCAGGCGCAGCAGCCTACAGACAGTAGCAGCAGTGGCACCAGTTGGTCAGCCGCGCCGCCCGGCAAGAAACCGTCCTCGATCGCGCACATTTTCTTCAACCGACGGCCGCTGGACTTGATCCGTCGCACCACCAGCTCGCTGCTGGCCACTGGCGACAGCTCAGCGCCCACGGGCGTCGTCGCGACGCCACCTGCCGCCGAGGAGCGCAAGTTCTGGCAGCCGCATCGCCCGCTCGGGGAGAAGAACGGCCGGCGGAGGCTGCAGCAACTGCAGCACAAGAAGGAGAAGAGCAAGGACGACCATAAGCAGCAGCACCCGCAGCGGAGACTCCGACTCGCCGGCGATGTTGAGGACGCCGATTCGGAGCGGAGGAAGAGACACGAGCACGAGCCTCGCGTAGATACGTTCGAGGTGGCTACGGAGGTCCGACGGAAACCGGCGCCATGTCCTCCAACTGGTAAACAGTTCTTGCTGGTTGCAGAGGAAGCTGCGGAGCTCACGGCGCTGGAGCGTGTGGAGATCCAGCAGTACGACGAGATCCGCTTCGTGTCCACGCTGGCGGTCAAGCGCAGTCGCCGTAATGGCAAGATCCAGAACGACATGCCAGTGCATGGAGATGAGGCGGCGGCGCACGTCGAGGAGCCGGACGAGTTGCCCACGGAGCTCTGCAATGACGGCTACGACGACGAGTACGGAGACTACTTGGTCTTGATGGGAGACCACTTGGCATTTCGTTACGAAGTCCTGACCGCTCTAGGCCAGGGATCGTTTGGCCAGGTTGTCTGCTGTCTGGATCACCGCACTCGCAAACAGGTAGCCGTCAAGATCATCCGCAACCGACGAAAGTATCGCGACCAGGCACTCACGGAGGTGCAGCTCTTGGCGCAGCTTCAGCGTGCAGCGGCAGCTTGTGACGAGAACCCGCACGTCGTGCGCATGGAGGAATATTTTCAGTTCCGCGGCCACGTGTGCATCGCCTTCGAGGTGCTGGGCACGAACCTGTACGACTTCCTCAAGCTGCGCTACTTCCACGGTGTGCCCATGAGCAGCGTGCGTACAGTTGGCAAGCAGCTGGCACAGGCGCTGACGTTCCTCAAGCAGCAACAGGTTGTTCACTGCGACCTTAAGCCGGAAAACGTACTGCTTGATGCGCAGTACTTGGCAGGAGACGAGCGGGACACTGGTATCGTGGATAACGTGACGCTCATCGACTTCGGCAGCAGTTATTTGGAAGGAGCCCCCATGTTCACGTACATTCAGAGCCGCTTTTATCGCAGCCCAGAAGTGTTGCTCGGCCACACATACTCGGGTGCTATCGACATGTGGAGTTTTGCGTGCATCCTGGTCGAACTGCACACAGGTCATCCGATTTTTGCCGGCGAAAACGAACGCGAACAATTTGCTTGCATCATGGAGGTGCTGGGCATGCCTCCGGTTGAAATGGTACGCAAAAGCAAGCGACGGCTCAACTTCTTCGATGAAGTGGCAAACCTTGCGGATATCCAGGCGGTGGACTACGTCCCGAAGCCGTTCGTGAACTCGCGCGGGCGTCGACGCATGCCTGGTTCACGAAGCCTCACAAGCGCAGTGACGTCCGATGACCCTGAATTTTTGACATTTTTGGCAAACTGCTTCACCTGGGACCCCAGTCAGCGCCTCACGCCTGAGCAGGCGCTGGAGGAACCTTGGATGCGTCACCACCATCTCGTCAACCCTGTAGAATATGAACTCTAATAAGTAAGTAAAAGTATCCGTTGAAGAAGAGATTTTTCCGACACTTGAGCACGTTATACTGCAGCTTGTTACGCAACAGGTACTCCCGGCGGTGCAGCTGGCATTGCCATTCCAGAAGTTGCGGGTGAAAACAAGTTGTCCGCTACAGGAGCTGCGTAGTCGGCAACGCTCCACTTGTGCACACTCTTGTCCCACGATCCCGTGGCGAGTACCGTATCGAACTGTTTGTCGGCAGCGGAAGGAAATGATGCCAACTGGAACCAGTCTAGCGCACGTACGTAGTCTCGGTGCGGCGGAGTTTTCTCCTCGCCAACCAGCAGTTCGCGGACGCCACTGCATGCCGAGCGATCGGACGAGAAGCTGTCGGTAGTCACGAACGCCTTGCCGTCGTCACCTCCTGTCGCCAACAAGTCATCATGATACGGCGAGTACTTCACGACGTGCACAGCTGCTCCGTGGGTTTCGCGTCGTGCCAGCGGCGTGTGTGGTGAACGTACGTCAAAGGTGCACACCATGCCGTCTTCCAGACCGACCGAGAACACAGTAGACTGCTTTGGGTGCCAATCCACCGACAGCGCAGGCAGAACCGTCGACACCGCCAACGCCGCGCTTTGAGGGCGACGAGCGTCCCACACCTGCACCGTCGTGTCCTGCGAAGCCGAGCACAGCAAATGCGCGTGCGTCGGATTCATCGCCACGCCCCAAATCAAATCCGTGTGGCCTGCAGACACGGAAAACTCGTCACCATTAGCAAATTGCGTCAGATCTCAACCCAACACTCCATCCAACCCACCGTCGAACGTAGCGACCGTCTTGTCCATCGCGCTAATATCCCACAGCTTCACCCTACCCCATACACACCAACAAATCAATAATTAGTGCATGTGTCATCTTGTAACTTGGTAGACTTCTCCCTCCTCTGCGACGTACGTGAGGTCCCAACTGCACGTGGCCAGCTGCGTCGTCTCGACGGTCGAGGCACTGACGTCCGTAACAACATCGTCGTGTCCCCATCCAGCCGCCGTTGCGTCCTCTTCGCCGGTCGAGTCGTTGCTGCGTCCGGCGCCAATTGGCACAAAAGCGAACGCCACGTCCGTTGACAGTTTGGCCAGTCGCACGTCGCCGTCGTCGCAGCCCAGCGCCAGCACATCTCCGTCCACGCCGCACCAGGCCAGTGACCCTACGCCAGTCTCCAGCTGCAGTTCGCACAACCGCTCGCTCGTGGCGGCGTCCAGCAGCGCCACGCCTCCGTTCCAGACGTTTCCCTCGAGCTGCGACTGCGCCACGGCCAGCAGCGGCAGCTCCGGCTCCTCCACATTCTCGTCGTCGTCCGAGAACAGCACGTTGGGCAGGGAGCAGGCGGCCACGGCGTCCACCTGCGCGGCCGACGAGAAGGCCGGGTGCGCCATTAGCCTTGATCTCGGCAAAATGGCTGGCAGCGGGGAAAATAACGTGATCGAATTGGCTGAAAATAAAATTTGTGTCACCTTGAAGTCAAACACAATAACAATTGGCTGAAAATAAGATTTGTGCCATGTTGAAGTCAAAGGCAACAATCGTTAGACCATTTGCTGTTTTCTTCTCCCTTCTCTCCTCTTGTCTCTGTATGGGACCTGCACTTGATCCTATTATCCTACTACTTTTTGTGGGTGTGTGAACGTGACAGTTGGGAGCTTTTCCTTCGTACCGTCCTCGTCCCAAGCTCTCCAGCCCTTGGAGAACTCTCACTTTGCAACAAGCAGGCCAGCAGCCAAGCCGAAAACCCCACTACAAGATCCCCGACAACTACTTCAACATGGTGCGAATGCCCACGGGTATGGCGAAGAGCCACCTGCCAAAGGAACATGGCGCCAAGGAGGCCGCGAACGAGGCCGTGGACCAGATGCTGTCCGAGGCGGAGCAGATCCGTCAGCGCGACGACGTGGGCAACCGCGGTCGTCGCACGCTGGACCAGCTCCAGGAAGAAGCGCAGAACCTCGGGGAGTACGCGCGAGGCAAGATGGAGCACATGAATGAGGTGATGCGCGAGGCGGCGGCCTCGGCGCGTGAGTCCACCGGGCTGCCGGGCTCTGCTCCGGTGCCGACGGACGCGATGAGTGACGCCGTAATGGATTCGCTCAAGACGGCGAGCGAGAAGCTCAGCGCTGAGATTACCGACCTGGGCGAACGTGTCGAGAGTGTCAAGGCTCGTGTCTCCCAGTCGATACAAGCTGCAGGAGGAAAAGCTAAGGATACATGGCACCAGAGCTCTGAGGCTGCGAAGAACGTCGGTGAACGCGAGTACTGCCTGCCACTGCCCACGAACCGAATCTGCGCTCGACACGTCGCGTTCTTCGGCATTCCGTTACTTGTCTTGTTCGTATTGATGATGCTGCGTCGCCGCTACCCGAAGAAGTGGACGGCCAGCGTGAACAAGATGAAGCAACCGCGCATGATGATGGCGCGTGAGGCGCCGTCCAGCGAGAAGCTGAAGTCACAAATGGGAGGTACTGCCGACAGTGTCGAGGATAAGATCGAGTATGCCAAGCAGCGCGGCAGCAAACTGATGGACCAGGTGATCAGCAAATACACTGAGCAACCGGACAACAAGAAGGACCAGTAAGTTGCTGTGGTAGTCGTGACCAAGAGTCACCACATGCGCTATGCACAGCTTTGAAGGGGCTAGTTATAGCCAAAAAGTCGTGCCAAAGCATCCGAGCGCAATGTGATAATCACACTTGCATGCACTTTGCTACATATAACACCAACAAGTTGAGATTAGGAAAACAGCGTTGGGTTCCGTTAGTGGGTGCTTAAACAACTTTCTGCCGCTTGGCAGCCTCTGTACTGGCAGCAACATTGCTCTCGCGCTTTATGGTGCCCGCTGCCGCAGGATCCTCTCCTGCTGCAGCCGCAGCATTGTTGCTCTCCAGCTTCTCGGCAATTTCAGGTGCATGTTTCTTCATCAGCTGAATCAAGATGGAATCTACTCGCGCCGAGTTCTCGCGCTGCTTCTCCATCTTCTCGTACTTCTGCTTGAGCTTCAGTTGCAGCTCTACTCCCACCAAACCACAAGCAAAAGGGCATCAGCTCAACTACGCTTTTCACTTCATAGTAATACAGCGGCCAACTCACGCTCCGAAGGAATGACAGGCTCCTTCTTGTCCTTGGAGCTAAAGTCCCACGCGTAGCCCTCCGTGGGGCTGAAGCGCACGCCCGCCGCCAGTCCGTGGAACGCCTTGTTCACTCGATAACTGCATTTTTTCTACAGCATAATAACTCATCAGTATAATAATTAGAACTGAGTGAAAACTCTGCAGTCCGTACGAGGCGAGAAGTGAGCATGGCGTGGATGTTGGGCGCCTGGTACACGGTGCCGTCCAGCACGTAGTAGATGGCCAGCGGCTCCACTTGCGTGCGCCCACTGCGGCGCTGCTTGCGGATTATGTAGAGCTGCTGCGGCAGCTGCTTGGCCGCGTTGGGCAGCAGCTCGTACTCGACGCCGCGCAGGTTCTTGAGCTGGTCCAGCCCCAGGCGCTGCATCTTGAGGCGCTCGTTGTTGCACGAGCGGTCGTAGAACGGAGACAGCGCGAAGTAGTGCAGCACGGTCTGCGCGTTCAGAGGGAAGGACTGCAGCCACACAGTGTCGCGGAACGACGCGTTGTAGTCGTCTGCATGCGCTGCGACCTCCATCCTAAACGGTAAATTCAAGACTGGCCGAAACAATCAAGGTCCGCTTTAAACGCAACTTAACATTTATTAAACGCAAATTAACAGCTTAAAGTTGTTAAAGACAACTTTGCGACGCGCAACTTGCCAACGTCCAACGATGATGGCGCTGCGGGTGACGTATCGGACGTCGCTGGACGGCGAGCTGCGCGCGTCCGTGACAAAGCATCTGGTCAAGTACTTGCTCTTCATGCGTGGCCAGGTCCCGTGGTGCGTTTTGACCAGAAATTGGCGCCGTTAGAGCGTTAGCTGCTGTCCAATGTGCTGACCAAAGCGTTGTGTCGATGTGCTGCAGCCTTTACGACGAGCTGCTGCAGTTCGTGGAGAGTTTCCAGCTTCAACAGCAGCAGAAGCAAGTGGAACAGCCAAGCAGAAGAAGGTACAATAGAGGCTGCCACTTCAGTTGGAGATAATTGCGTGGAGTTGAGTGTGACTGTGGACTGCTCTGCTGCAGGCTGCCGGTGAGTGGGGGCATCAAGAAAGCGGTCAAGTGTGTGGAGGCGGCCGAGCAGTTGTTTCGTGTCCAGTTGGACGCAGTTTTCTCGATGCACGTGAAGAGAGGTGAGTGGCTTAGTAGCTGCAGAGCGCAGCAGATACCAATGTGGCTGCAGGATCGTTGCTGACTGAGGTGCAGTGGCGCTGATATTTGGGTCATCGATGATGAGCCCGCGGGAGGCTGTCATTGTGGACTTTGACGATGTGGACGTCGAGGTAGAAGATGCTGGATCGTTAATGTCTACTGCTACTACAGCTTCGCCGCAGAGCGACCAGGAAGACGGGTCACTTGAAGTCTTGCAGATGCTGACACCGCCGTCATCAACTATGACGAGAGAAAAACTGATGCACTTGTGTGCGCAGAAGCTCATGAGTGCATTATTCACGCATTCTATGGAGCATTTTTCGAGGTGAGGGTGGTTGCTGCATGCAGTGTATGAAATGATGGTATGTTTTGCAGACTCTGATTGTTCTGTTTGTTGTGACTATTGCCGTAGTGCGTTACCGGCAACAAAGCTGCACATTGCAGTGTTAGCGGAGCGTCAGTCTACGCGTATTCCAGGATTCCTTCCGAAGCAGCAGTTCAAGCTTCGGCTTCCAAAGGACAAACGTGGGGTACGAACACACTACATGACAATCTGCAGTGGTGTTGACAGTAAGAAGCAGTCGCAGCTACAGGACTTGCAACCACCAGCTACAGAACAACCTACAAGCAACAACACGAGCAGAATGGCAAGCGACAGTGAGTTGCAAGCCTCACGTGTTCAAAATTCCGCCGACACCAGCGACCCGGGCATGGTGTGGTATGTGCTGGAAAAGCCCATCCCAGGCTTTTCGGGGGTTATTAGCACCCTTGATGGCCAGTGATCCCTGTCATCGCATCCTCATGTCGAGACTTGGAGCTTGGGCGGAGTTTGACATTGCTCGAAGACGAGAAGACATCCAAAAATATTCTCCAGGACAGTTGATGATTCGACCTTATTATTGATCCTGTGGCACGTTTAACGAGGACGAAGATGAGTAGTGAGCACAGTGACAAAAGGTTAGAAGGCTTGCTCACTTGCGATTTTCGTGCTTCCTGAGTCTTCGCGAATGCAGCAGCTTCCGTCACCGACGGCATTCGCCTCACTGGAAGAGCGAATCGCGCATTTGAACTGGAGGAAGGTCTGCAACGAGCGACAGATTCAAGGCACGCTTCGCCTAAGCAAGCAACTCCAGGAGAGAGACGAGTTCATTCGTGCCGCGAAGAGTGGAAACAAAGCGCAGCGTGAGCGGATGCAAGAAGTGATCAGGGATGAGTTCTCCAAGCCGCTGCCTGTGACAGCACAGTTCTATCAGGAGCTCACGACATTGCAGCGTGAAGACGAGCAAAAAGTGCAAGCGGTGGCCGAACGGCACATGACACAGCTGCACACCATTCAAACGAAACTCGACGCTCGCGAGGCACAATCGACGCGCAAGAAGGAGTTCGAGCGGAAGAAGAAGGAACTTTTTGCGGACGTTTAAGTAGCTCGAGAACGCGATTAAGGTCTTACGGAGGATGTATTGGCAGCAGCGCACCATATTAACGAAACGTGAGTAGTTCGATGTCGAAGATGAGGTTTGTGTTGGGCGGTACTAGCCCCGGGAAGCCTTTGCGTCCGTAAGCTTTGTCAGCCGGCACAAACAGCTTGGCACGCTCCTTCATACACAACCGTTCCACACCCTCATCCAGCCCTGGGATCACTTGTTCAGCGCCAAGTTTGAACTTGAAGGGCTTCTCCCGGTCCCGAGATGAATCGAATTTCTTGCCGTCCTGAAGCTAAGTAGCAAACGCGACGAAAATGGTGAGCAACCACCGACCAACAGTAGACTACAATAGTACGCCGACCTACGTATCCCGTGTAGTGAATTACTACAGTTTGACCCTTCTTCGGGTAGTTGAGGCCATCGCCTGCAACGAACACTTCAACCTGGATCTCGCCGTGGCGCTGCAGACATCGACGTCAGTTCAAGAACTCGACTCACGTGTCGTTTGCACACGGACATACCACATTGGAGATCACGAAGTCCTTAGGCTCCATCATGATTGCTAGCGGGGCTGCTCCAGAGCATGAATTGAGCAAGGTGGCAGGACACTCCAAGACCTCCCCAAAATAAACAAACAACACACGTGCAGCATCGCAGCTCCACGTAGCGGTAGGAAGTCGACTACATTCGCGAATTACCTCCATCATTGGCAAAATACTAGCTACTGCATCATCAAAAGAGCGGCATCCACACTCACTCACTCAGGTTGAGCTCTTGTTTTCGTCTTCACTCCGTCGAGATCCACTTCATTCCGGGTGCTCGGCTTTCTTCTTGTTGCGAGGGCTCGACTTCTTTGCCGGCTTCGTTGGAGGCGAAGACTTGGCCTTCGGCTCCGCGGCACTGCCGCCCTTGCCTCCAGGGTAGAGCAAGATAAGCGACACTTGGATGGCACCCATAGTGAGCGCGAACAAGTTGGGACAGATGACCAGTGGGTCACCCAGCATGATGCCGTAGATGGACCAAATGGTGCCAGCCACGACGTTCATCGCCGACATGCCCAGTGGCAAGCAGGACGCGTCCTTACGTCGCAGGATGCTCTTGAGCTGCAGCAGCGGCGAGGCGGCCGTAAACACCGACAATATGTTGGCTGGGATGCCCGTGAGCATCTGCGCCTCCTCGGGCGAGCGCGTGACCACCTGGTGGGCCAGCAGCAGGATCACCAGCATGGCCGACGTCAGCATCCTGGTGGCCTGCGTCCTGTCGCGCGCGTACTTGTAGAAGACCAGAACGTAGTAAGAGCCCAGCGCTGCTCCGAGCAGCGAGGTGCCGCCCACCACGGGGTTGCTCGTCGTCCAGCCATACAGAGTGTAGATGACGCTCTGCACGAAGTAGAAGAAGAACGGGGCGAACGAGAACTGTAGTGTGCTGCGTGCACGGCGGATGGTTGCGACGGTGGGCCTGTTATTGGGGAAAGAGGGAGACAAAGAGTGAGTTGCAGCCTCAATTGTCGGGAATGAAGTGGGGGCGCACCAGGGAGAGATGGCGAACACGATGGAGGAGCCCACGGCCACGGCGGGCACCGACTTGGCCGCCAGGAAGGACGTCATGTAGGCGGCGTCGGCCAGCGACTGCATCGACATGTTTGTTGCCTTTTTTCGGTGCTCCAGAGCTGGTGGTTTCAAGTTTGAACTAATCGGGATGAAAACTTCACCACACTAAACAAACTTGTTATAATAGATACTTGAATGTGGATTATTCTGATACAAATTCTATTTGTTTCAGCCTGTTGTTCCTGATTATATGCAGGAATAAATATTGCTGAGGTTTAATGGTCCACGTGGCTAGTGGAGTGAACTCATTTATCCTAAGCTCTTTGACATGGCTACATCAAGTCGAAGTGGACCGGGAACGAAACTTGGCCAGCCCTTTCGTCCGACGCAGCACCACATTGAAGGTACGAATGACTTTTCGAGACATCATCCGCGTCTTCCGCTTGATAGGTGAGTTTAACGTCGAAGGGGAACCCTGTAACCAGTGCGGCCTCCACGGTCGAACAGCGGATTCCTTGTGCTTCACATGATATCCCCGCAGTCGGTGAAGAGCCTCGCGAATGGCACGCCAAGGCAGGGCAGCACGCCACTGGGGGCCCCAGATTTGCAGCTCCACTTCGGTGAGTGTCAAGCTTTCGACTGATCCGACGTTGTAAGCTCAGAATTATTGGGTGTAGACGCCTTGAAGTTGAGTGGACTCTCCACTGGAGAGACATCTTGGTTGATGGAGACAACGCCGGCAACTGACCCCTGGGCCAACGACACTAAGCTTACAGTCAAACCGACGTTGTGAATGAATGCAATGCACGATTCTCGCAACTAGCACAATGTTACGCCTCCGCTCGAATACGCTGAGTGAGATCCCGTGCCAGTCGAACGTGGCGAGCAAGCTGCTGCTCTCCTGACCTTGCCTTAGCGTGTTGACGAACGAGTAGGAGAACACGAAGAGATTGACCACCGATTGAATAGTGTACCCGTAGCAAGACCCAATGCTGTCTGGGACAGATACCGTCGCAAGATGCTGTTCACGTCGACTTGTCCAGATTGCCGACTGCGCTCTTGAGCCATTCGGGGTGCTACTGAAATTTGAAGTGTAGTGATGATGCGAGATACTTCTTTTGCTTCACTGGATATGATGGTGTGGGGTAGGCCTCACTCGTTGAGTCCCGGAAAGCAGATCGTTTGATTAGTTTTCAGGATACCGGCAAGTGTGAGCGCCTCCTGGCTCAGTATGAGTGATATGGCTGTCACTCGGCGTTCTCGAAATTTGGGTTCGCTCAATTGTGCGTCGTGTCCAAAAGGCGCTTAAATGAAGCAGTGCCCTTGAGCACGATTTGTTGCAGCCCGTGCACCCGCCGAACATTACTCGATCAATTCCGCTGAACGCGAAGTAGCTGTCAGACAACTCGATCAGCACCTTGCCACCGATCAAGTAGGGGAGTGCCAAGGTGAGTAGGCTAGGGGGCTACCAGGACACTACCAGAACAGCCAGCAGACTCTGCTACGGGTGGTTGAGGCCGCTCAGATCGCGATGACGTTGCTCATGCCGTCATGGAGACGGAAACATTGTTGCCATCCGGCCATGAAATGGAGGTTGATCGTGGCGAGCACGATGTTAGAATTTCGTCAACCCCGGATCTGCGTTACTGTGGTGACAGTACGTTTGAAGAAGACGAGTACGGCCGACACTCTCACCATGTTAAATAATCCGATTACTACCTGCTCAACCGGCAGTTCAGCTACTTTCTGCAAAGTGTGTCATGACCTTATCGATGAGGTCTGACTGCAAATGGTGACCGAGACCCACATACCACGAACGAGTACGTGCTTGCAATGCCAGCAGTTCTTCCGTTGGGGTCCATTCCCCCCACTCGCTGTTGTCGTGCTCGCTCTGCGTGGAATTCGTTGATATCGTGTCTCCGTTCTTGTTCGACTTCTTGAAATATTGGTTCATCAAGCGTGGGAGATCCCGTTTCCAGTCGCTAACGAAGAGCACAGGTGCGTTCAAGCGTCGAAGCACGCCATGAACGTCTTCAGGAACGCAGCGCCATGTATCAGGATACGCCGGGTGATAAAACACTCCAGGAGGCTGACAGTGCGCTGGTAGCTCCTCCACGATAGGGATCGACCCGGAAGATAACGCCTCCCAGATTCGATACTGCTCCGGGTTCTTGCCTAGCGGGCAGATCGTGAACACAGATTGCTGTAGCGTGGAAACATAGGCAGCAGGTGCAGCAGACAAATACCAGCGCCAAGCGGTACCCAGTCGCTTGTCCATCACCTGCAGAACCTTGAACAGCATGTCGTTGTGTTCGACGACGCAGCGTCGGGAGTTGGCTCGTGTGGCGTGTTGGAGGTCACCACATACTTGCAGTGCCGCCATCATCGCCTGCACACGCGTTGGCTTCTCAATAGTCCAGCTTACCATGAGGTTGAGCAGGAATTTGCGTCCGATACCAGTAGCAAGAGGAGGAGGAGGGTTGAGGTGATGTGCGTTCAGAGGGAAACCATGCTCGAAGCTTGGCCCAAGTGGCAGTGACGCGAATCGCTTGCCATCCACGAGAGCGCAGTCGCCGTATGGCAGTAGGCCGAACTTGATGGCTGTGTTGTCCAAGAAGCGCTCGGGGTTGGGATTATTGCAGTTTTCCTGCGCCAACGTCAGAAACCCGACACGAGGTTCAGGTGGAAGCGCGTCATCTTCAAAGAAGCGGTTGACACAGTCGAGCGACTGAGCTGCAACCAAGAGATTGCTTTTAGCAGGCAAACTGCGTAGCTCCTGTGCGTTGTGAATCATGCGAAACTCCAGATTCAGCGCATCCATTGTGCGAGTCCAAGGTTCACCAGCAGGTGACTCCACACGGGGGTCGAAGTAGGGTCCGAGAAGGCTATGCCACAAGTACGGGAACAGTGTAATCTCGTCCACCGGACGGGCCTTAACAAAGCCCGAGGTTACAAGAGCTGCAGCATCTCTGTCGCCGTCACCAGACGAACTGGAAGCTGTCCACGACTTGGGCAGCGGCTCCACAATAGGGACCATTTGATCCAGATCCAGGTCGAGCATGTGGTTGTAGTCGAAGGGAACCACATACACTACAGTTTGCTGAGCCGGTGCGGCTTCTCCTCGGTGCTTCTTCCATTCAGCGTATCGTTCAACGACCGGATCCAGTGTGCGGAACTCCGTATAGTCAGCCATGGCGTCTCTAAACTTGCAGGTGTCCATGATATTGACCGGCAGATTGTGCGTGTCCTGAAACATTCTCTTCCCAGTGTTCTCCAGCGCGTACCATTCGTACGGCTGCTCCACATAGGACCCGGTACGTAGTTTAAGCACAATCGTAGTGGTAATTACACTAACTACTGCCATCAACAGCGTAGCAATCGCCGAACGACGCGCTAGCTGCTTCCACTTGAAGACGTGAACGTCGCTCTCTTCCTCGTCTTCGTCCTCTGTTCCTGCACGCGCCGGTTTCGGTTTCGGTCTCACTGCCTCTTCCTCCTTCGTTACACTCTCCTCTGTCGCTGTGTAATGCCGTCGAGTACTCAGCTTCGGCACGTCCTCCGACGCCCTCCGATCCCTTGCGGTCGACACGTAATTGTTTGCATCATCCTGATCCACTGGACTGTAGTGGCGTCCGTGTCGCAATCGAGCAGCTCTCTCGTGGCAATAGGCCCACCAGCCTAGCATGCCGATGACTTGCAGCACGATGCCCGTGCACCAGCTCCACAGCAGCAGCGCCAC
Source organism: Phytophthora podocarpi (assembly GCA_001314375.1). Lineage (NCBI taxonomy): Eukaryota > Oomycota > Peronosporomycetes > Peronosporales > Peronosporaceae > Phytophthora > Phytophthora podocarpi. Next base: position 381 of record LGSN01000164.1, on the reverse strand, counting down.
AGACGGGTACATGTGCAGTGCGTTCGCCATGTTTCAAGTGGTTTTTTTTTTTACCGTTAAAGCTAGTGACACTGGTGGTTGCAATAGACGGAGGATAGGAAGCGATGGTGGTCGTGTTCGGATCGAGTGTACACACGTCGCAGGTGAGGTGTTTCGATCGGAAAGGAGTTTCGAGCGAGATTCAGCCAATAAGAGATGGGTACATCTGTTGACAAGCGAGAGTGTCTAACGGCCGACACGGTCTTTGTCAATCAAGGTGGGCGGTTGCAGTCCTTGCCGCCATGCTTGCTTGGATACCGACAGTTATTGCCGCTCCATGCTGAGTTCGATGCCATGCCATGCCACCTGTATACACAACGTAATGCATTGTGCTCGGCGTCA
>LGSN01000163.1:0-65970 GCA_001314375.1 Phytophthora podocarpi | reverse complement strand
CAACTCCAATCGTGCAGCGACTTAAGATGTTTCAGGGATCTGTTAGCTAATAAAATTAAATAGACACCGTTGATCATCATCATCATATAACCACTCTGAATGGACTATGATAAATAAACAACACACTTTTCGCTTCTTTCATCGGCACGCAGTGGATTCAAGCGCTGGCCCTTGGAAGTTGTCGAAGCGGTACCCACTGATCGCATTGCCGTTTGCGCGTTGCTGGAATTGCTCGGCGAGTGCCTGCTGCTCAAACTGGCTGAGATTTGTGGACCCACATACCCGCAGACTCAGCAAGAGAAACGTGCACTTCAGCGCTGAGTGCTTCGATATAAAGCGACCCATTTTGAGTGACGTGCAGATTTAGCTTGACGCGGACGTCCGACTTCACCGGTACTCGGTCGACGCAGTCATTGTCGTCGTCTGAGATTTTTGTTCGAGGAGCTGGTCCGACACTCTGACTTTCATCATGAATAAGACTCCCGCTGTTGATCGAAGTGTGAAGTGTACATTGCTTTCATGGTGCTGACGCCTAACCAAAAAAATATGTCGTTTACCGACGATCTTGATTACCTTGAAGACGAGCTACACGTAGGTGGATATACCACAGGCACTTCCGAGGTGTTGCGAATACCACATGCAGTCGGCCACTATTAATACCATGGGCTTCAGCTGACGAGATGCCATAAGAGGGACACTTCCCGATTGCGCTGGCGAAACTAACAGCGGCTCAAGGCAACAGGAGACCGGTTGCTTAGTTTGCATAAATGTAGTCGTCGTCTCCCTATAGAACTTACCCCTTGCGATGACTCGATGTTACTATTTTTCGCCTGCTAGAGAGCGCAATCCGTCGTCCACCCCCGCCAGTTGTCAACCTGAGCTACCAGGTGTTGTGCCCGTTCCTTGAGTTTCTTTGACCAGAGTTCTTATCTCTGATCAGGACCAGGAGCCTCCAGCCGGTTTCGCCTCTTATGAAGGTGTCATGACCTAGCGAAAGCATTGGCTGCGCAAGCTTAAGTGAAAAGAGAGACTAACAGCAGTCGGACGATCTGACTTTGCATCTCTAACGTATCATCAAGTCACTTCGCCTTTCGCCTCCCCAGCCTCACCCCCGAGCAACAAGCAAGCTACCATGAAGTTCCCCTTGTCGGCGTGTCCGTTCCAGCCATTGGAGCTGACAGACGGCGAGAAAAACACCATCAAGTCGATTTCGGATGGCATCCTGACGGAAACCATGGCTGAATACGAGCGCATGCTAATTCACGGAAACGGTGTCCTAGATACCGAACGCTGGAAGCTGATCAAGCGCAAGGAAAACCTTGCAGCCTACCAGGATCGCTGTGCACTCGCCGTGACTCTCCAGGCCTCCAACAGCACCACCAAGCCGACGGTCGAAAGTGCTGAAGACCCGATCTCACCGCCCCCGGCACCAACTCCGACACTCAGTGCTCCACCAAATAAGGCCCCTTTGCAGAGGGTGCTGTGGCACGGCACAATCAATTGCGACCTTGACGACCTCATGCTTGGAGTGATCAACCAGAACGCGGATATGTGGAAGGTCAAGTCGTCTTACGTGGAGGACAACGGGTTGGATTACTTTCTCCTCTCGTCGATCAACGAACGCACTGTCGAGAAGCCTTTCGACGGTCTGCAGGTCAAGTGGACAGTCAACGCCATGGGTCCATTGATGGCAAAGCCGATCATGCGTCCGCGCGACCTCGTGTATTTTGAAAGCACGGGCATTACCCAGTCTCTGACAACGGGCGAGCGTATGGGATACCACATTTGCCAGTCCCTGGAGCTACCTGGAGTTCCCGAGTTGCCCGAGTACAAGTTGGTGCGCGGCAAACTTGAGCTGTACCACATCTTCCGACAGAAGAGCAAGGGCGTCGTCGAAGTGTACGTGCGAGCGCTTTGCGACTTGCAAGGCGAGATGCCGTCCACTAGCGTTTGTCTTTTTTCGGCCGAGGCAATGTCCTCCCTGACACTCACAGCATTCTGCGCAGAGCGTCACAAGGTCATGTGGCTGCTGCACACGATGGAGCCGTGTGAGAGCGGGAAACCGTCCCTCGACCTCTGCAGCGTTTGTACGAAGGACTTGAGCAAGAGTTTGCTGCCCTTCATGAACAAGGCCTGTCGGATCTGCTGTGGTCGCATTTGTGCACGCTGTCGAATTCCGAAGCGACTGAGCTTTCTCAATCGACGCACGCGCGGAGTCATCAAAAAGAACATCGACATTTGCACTCGATGCGTGCACACATCTGCTCACATGAGTGCGCTGACGGTCGCGCAGGGTGAGTTGGCGCTCGAGAACCCGACATCCATTTTCTATGAATCCGCGGTGACTCGAAGCGTGTCCTCTATCTCTTCGGTATCTTCGGGCTAGAACTCAAGAGATGTGACTGGCCTTGATAGCAGGTATAGTGCTGGTATGGTTGGTCACTTTGTAGATAGTATTTTAGTATGCACTCGCGTCTACCGCAGGACGAGCTCGTGCAGTGTGAATATGTGCGGGATGTTAACCCAAAATGCATCTATCCAAACCATTGCTGCGTTGCTTCTCGAGCTGTTTACGTGGACACAAAATACTGGATTGCTGACAACGATGATCGCCATTCAATCTGGTGCGTGACTAGCCCTGCTGTTTGGAGCATTTTTATCGTGTCGAGCCAAGTTCGTGGACTTCCTGCCTTCGTACGTTGAAACTCACCCAGCAGAGACGCATTTCATCTATCAGACTCTGCCCAGCACGGAAGAAAGTCACCACGAATTTCTGAAACAGCTTATTGAGACTCCTCCATCTGATGAATATAGGCATCAGGAACAGAAGAAGAGTTGTCGTTGCTAGTAGCCTAAGTCTAACATTGAGGACGATGCTTTCAGTCCCTAGTCTCCATTCCTCTTCCACTAGGCGACAATCTCAGTGGCAGACAGACGGTGAGGGACGTTTCGATGGCGAAGTAGTGCACCACAAAATGAAGCATTGCTTCACCGGTATCATATGACTCTGTTCAGCTGGTTACACTAATGCGCGTCGCAGTTTGACCACCTGGATTAACTTGAGAAGCTACATGGGCTGTTTGATCTGGCGCTGCACCACAGATTTGTGGTGAACTCGATCAAAACTCAACACGTCGGCAAAGCCCATTCATCAAACTGCTCAACGCTGCACAAGCGTACATATTATTTAGCACGCGACCAACACAGTTCTCATGGAGACAACCTGCCCATTCGAGACCCCTCTCTCGCTTTCAGAGCGCGACCGTCGATCAATGCACAAGTTGGCGCAGCGCTGCATCAACGAAACGATGATGGACTACGAGCATGTCCTGGCTAGCAAAAGCGGCTTGCCTAGCGTCACTCGTTGGAAACCCATCAAGAAAAAAGATAACGTCGTGGTATACCAGGACCAGCTAGTGATTGAGGAGATCAAGCGCCGGAAGCGAAAAGCGAAATCGCTCGGAGACATTATCGATTCGTCTCGGGCTGGTGATCTCCTATCGAGAAGTGTGGGCCCCGGAACGTTCCGGTCATCAGCCACCGCATTCACAAGGGAGTCGGAGGTAGACGAACCGAAGGAAATGCCGAAGATGATCTGGATGGGTACTGTCGAGTGTGAGCTAGACGACCTCATGTACGGCCTCGGCAGCCAGAGCGAAGTGGTGACTCGGATCAAGTCCTCGTACTCAGGAAACAACATCCAGGACTTCGCTACACTCGCTTCGCTGGAAAACTCAACACCCAGTGACCCGTTCCACGCCCTGCAGCTCAAGTGGGAAGTCAGTAGCGCCCTAACGAAAGCAAAACCGGTGTGGCGCTGTCGCGATTTTGTGTACCTCGAGGCTACGGGCGTGACTAAGAGTCGCTCTACCGGCCAACGCATCGGTTACCACATTCTGCACTCCCTGGAGGTTCGTGGAGTGCCCGAGCTGCCTGGACGCAAGCTAATCCGTGGCAAAGTTACTATCTATCAGTTATTCCGCCAGAAGTCTAAGGGCACCGTCGAAGTTTTCGCTAAGGCAATGGTGGACCTGGCCGGGGGCGTACCTACCAGCATGGCGTCATTTGCAGCTATCGAAGCGGCTAACTCTGTGAACAAAGCAGCCAGGTGTGCTCGCAAACGCAAACTCAACTGGCTGTTGGCCACTACAGCAACTAATTCGGCCAACTACGCTGCTGCCGACCGCAATGACTCGTGGTGCAGCGTGTGTTCTCGAGAGCTCCGCAATGCATTCGGTCAGAAGAGCTTCTTCGAGTGCCACATCTGCACCAAGAGGGTGTGCCACCGATGCCATGTACGTCAAAAACTCAGCTTCATCAAGCCCGACAAGAGTTCGTTCGTCGTCAAACAGAAGTCCCTCGACTTGTGCACTCGCTGTGTGCACACCGCAATGCAGACGAATGCCCGGCGGGTAGCGCTTGAGGAGCGAGTACGTGAAGACCCAGCATCAATGTACAAGTACATTCCTCGGCATAAGCAGTCCTCGCCGGAGGAGTGCGCGTGCTTCGAAGAGTTTGACATTTCGAAAGCATCGGAGGAAAATCCGGAGTGTTCTACGCACCGAGGCGTTCTCCTAGATCGAGCAACACAAGTTTTTTACCGCCTTTTTTGACGCAAAACCTAGATTCTGAAAGATCCCTGCAGAAGCGTTGTCTAGCGTCCTTATCCATCGGAAGATGGGAACAACAGACAAAGCTTCAAGGGACTGTATGTACGTACATGTAGTAGCCCGATGTAAATTATTTACGTGTATTCTTCAACACCTTTGCTGAACAAGTCCTTCCTAGCGATAATTTCGGTGCGATTCAGTTTTTAGGATATTACTATGGGCTGTACTGTACATGTAGTTCATGGAGTCGATATTCGTGAGTCTTGGTGTACATCTGCTCTTCAACTTGGCGTGGTCGAAACCAGCGTTGCTCAGATTTGCAGGCCGACGCCACAACCACCAAATCAGTTGTTTGGGATTCCGCCACAGGTTCGCGTATGACTTGACACGAGACCAGACTGGCGATTCGATACGACCGCAAAATGGACACCACGTTTGCGGCGTGAAACGCTACGCCAGTGCGTGTTTAATCAAGTTCGCCTCATTAAGCCCACTCGTGCTGGGTTAAGATGTTGCAGTGCTATCCACTTCATCTGCTTCAACATCACCAGCCGTTGGGACTTGAGGAGATCTTGATCAGCATGACAAACCGTATTTTGCAGAGTTCAATCAGCTCATTCACCAAAGTTCTCTGCACTGAGCAAGGAATTATTCAACACGAGATCAACAGGCGTTCATCACACGTTCATGGAGTCAACCTTCCCGTTTGAGACCCCACTCTCATTCTCGGAGGGCGATCGGCGGTTGATGCACCGATGGGCAAAACGCTGTGTCGATGAAACCCTTCTTGACTACGAGCACGTCCTGGTGAGCAAGAGTGGTCTGCCCAGCGCCTCTCGCTGGAAACCGGTCAAGCGGAAGAAGAACATCGTCATTTACCAAGATCAACTCGCACTTGAGGAGATTAGACACCGAAAACGTAAGGCGAGGTCTCTTGGGGACATCATCGACTCGTCCCGAGTCAGTGGCCTGCTTTCAAGAACCGTAGCCCCGAAGATATTTCGCTCCTCAACCACCGCACTCAGTGGCGAGACTGAGCTGAACGAGCCCAAGAAGACTCCCAAAATGACATGGATGGGAACCGTCGAGAGTGAGTTGGATGACATCCTGTACGGACTGGTTAACCAGAGTGACGAGGTGACTCGGATCAAGTCCTCGTACTCAGGAAACAACATCCAGGACTTCGCTACACTCGCTTCGCTGGAAAACTCAACACCCAGTGACCCGTTCCACGCCCTGCAGCTCAAGTGGGAAGTCAGTAGCGCCCTAACGAAAGCAAAACCGGTGTGGCGCTGTCGCGATTTTGTGTACCTCGAGGCTACGGGCGTGACTAAGAGTCGCTCTACCGGCCAACGCATCGGTTACCACATTCTGCACTCCCTGGAGGTTCGTGGAGTGCCCGAGCTGCCTGGACGCAAGCTAATCCGTGGCAAAGTTACTATCTATCAGTTATTCCGCCAGAAGTCTAAGGGCACCGTCGAAGTTTTCGCTAAGGCAATGGTGGACCTGGCCGGGGGCGTACCTACCAGCATGGCGTCATTTGCAGCTATCGAAGCGGCTAACTCTGTGAACAAAGCAGCCAGGTGTGCTCGCAAACGCAAACTCAACTGGCTGTTGGCCACTACAGCAACTAATTCGGCCAACTACGCTGCTGCCGACCGCAATGACTCGTGGTGCAGCGTGTGTTCTCGAGAGCTCCGCAATGCATTCGGTCAGAAGAGCTTCTTCGAGTGCCACATCTGCACCAAGAGGGTGTGCCACCGATGCCATGTACGTCAAAAACTCAGCTTCATCAAGCCCGACAAGAGTTCGTTCGTCGTCAAACAGAAGTCCCTCGACTTGTGCACTCGCTGTGTGCACACCGCAATGCAGACGAATGCCCGGCGGGTAGCGCTTGAGGAGCGAGTACGTGAAGACCCAGCATCGATGTACAAGTACATTCCTCGGCAGACGAAGTCGTCAGTGGAAGCATCGTTGGAAGAGAGCACAACTTTTGAAGACTTTGTTAGCTCTCGAGGAGCCGTAAAAGACACAGAAGGCAGCGGACCAGGAGCTGTTCTCCTCGACCACGCTACACAAGAGCTCCACTCGCTTTTTTAAGGCAACAAGACCTACCTAACAAGCTTATGCCCAGCAGAGGAACAAAAGCAGCTTACGAATGTAAGTGGTAGTAGCGTGACATAAATTATATAATACTTTTCTCTTTTTCAGTAGCCCCCGCAGTAGTTTTGGTTCGACGGCATGAGAGCAGGGCCGACAGCAACTCGGGTGCGCTTCAAAGTGCTGTTTTTCTGCGCTGTCCGATGGCCCTGCATCAATACGGCAGTCTCTTTGCTTGCCACGGACTCGATGAAATAAAGATTAGGCTCTGTGCCAGTGGCATCCAACCCAAGAGTGCAGGCTTGCACACGACGCGAGATTCCATTGCGTCGGAACCCCAGTAGATCCATGATCTTGCCGCCTTCTCTCACTCGAACTAGGGCGCCCCCTGTCGATTCGTAGGCCCCAACTTGCGGCACACTGACCCAAACGCAGCCCTCGGCGTCCAGACTGATACCGCCCAGCAACGTGCCTACGTTGGCCCACACATGGCGGTTGGCCAGCTTGCCGTCCTCGACAATGTCAAAGGCGGTGAGTCGGCCGGCCAACACTTCGCCCACGATGAGCGTCTTGCCGTCCGGAGTGATGACCATTCCGTTCGGAAGCAGTAGATTGGTCGCCTCCACTCGAACCTTTCGGCCCACCGGGTCGATGCTCACCAACGTTGTGGAGCAGCAGCTCTTCATCTTGGCGAGGTCGAAGCCGGCGTTGCTGAGATAGACGCGTCCGGAAGCCGACACTACCAACTCGTTGGCTCGGAACTGCGTGACGCTGGACACGTCCGCGTACAGCTCCACGCAACCGGTGGCCTGGTCCAAGACCAGCACTTGTCTGTTCTTCATGCGGACGATGAGCATGCGGCCGTCCGGCAGCCACCCGATAGCCGACACGAAGTCTTCGATGTCCTCGTACACGACTCCGACGTCTTCCGTAGCTAGCGAATATCGCAGCACCTTCTTGCTGAACATGTCGACGAAATAGAGCGTTTGCTCCTGGCGACGGAAGCGCGGACTGTTGCCGTGCATGAGGCCGCTGACGACAAGCGACGCCGCGCGCTCTTGGTCCCTAGCGCCGATGCGGAGTCGACGCATGGCCCAATGCCACAGCAACTTGCGTGGGAACAGGAGTCTCAAGATGTTGGGTACCCGCTTCTTGAAGAGCTCCGGTTCATCCGTCGCTGAGCTGGAGCCGCATAGAGCGAGGCGGTCGAACACCATTGCGGGTGTGCAATGCAAGGCAAGTTGAAAACTGAAGCGCTCGTCACGGGGGCAACGAGCTTGAGGTGAAGTCCATGATAGAGCGTATCTGAGATCATATACCACATCACAGTTCATGGATGCCTGGCTCCGAAATCTGATCCTGCGTCCAGCGAGGCCCCTTGACAGCGGCAGCGGAAGGCGCAACCGACCAAGAGAGTGTGGTGCTGTGCAGCTCGTGCATCAGGACAACACTCACGAGTGGCAAGCAATCTCTCTCTACGACAGCCGCTCCGAGTACTCTACGGAGTTTGGCAAGTTTCCATTCCGCTGTGCAAATCAGCGATGAAGCTGCTACGTGAGCAGCAACAAGAAAGGAAGTTGCTCCTTGGCCTTGTCAAGCAGCCAGCCCAATGGCGTATGGGCTGCCCATGGCTCTGAAATATTGGTTGGCGCATACTAGAAACCAACGGGGGTATCATCAAGCTCTGGGGTGCCCACGCAGAAATACGATAATAGATTAGAACTTGTGGTGGCTAGCACTGTGGCAAGTCAGGCAATCTTACCCTTGGTTCGACACCTCCCCAACCCGATGGACTATCGATTTGCGGGACTGGACTCTCACCTAGTAGTCACATTACCAGGACTGCGAGCTGTGTGGACATGGCGAATAGAGAGCAAATACTTTATTGTTGGTTGATACGTCAGCGAGCAGAATACATGTTGGAGGAGCGTGTGGGTGCAGATGCATCGGCTAGGACGCGTTCTTGAGTGGCAGCACGTCCGCCAGCTCTTGGCAGTGTTGCTGGGCGTCTTCGTAGCCCATGGCGAAGCGCTCCTCGTGCGTGACCATGTCCACCGATAAATGGAACGATGCGACCGACTGCGAGCGCCAATTCCACGGTTTGATGATGAGCCGCTTCATTTGGCTGGACGATGTCGATGAAGACGGGGCGATGGTCTCATGCGGGCTCGTCAGCATCGGCATCGAGTTGAAAAGCTTATTCGCGATGTTCTTGCCCCAGGCGCCTGGAATCAGATACCCTGCCAATGCTGTGGAGGCCGCACGCGCGTAGTCCAGCACGGTCTGCGCCGTGTGGAAGGACAGGTCGGCCAACGTCGAGTACTCGTCGCAGTCCACTCCTTTGAAGTTGGTGAAGGCGCCGTCGATGTACCATTGGCCGCGGTGTGAGATGCACGGCTTGCCCGACAGCGCGAACGGCACGAGCGACGAGGCCATGATGGAGCCTGTGAGGTCGTCCAAACTCTCCCAGGACGTGTGCTTCTCCGCCGTCATGGACGGGAACCTGGTCACTGCAATGGACAGGTGGCGCTGCTCCACGCGTTTGTGGATGTCCTTGTCGTCGCGCCAAAGTTCGTGCAGCGTCTGCTCCACAATGTTGGCGTAGCGACCGTAGCCCGAATACCATTTCGGCGATGTGATGACTTTGGCCTGGGTCTCTTTGATCACGTGCCACGCCTCCTGCACTGGGGTCTCAGATGCCAGCAACGTGGCCGCCCATGACCCCCCAGAGCATCCGGAGAAGTGACAGTTGGACAGATCGAAATGGTCCTGGATGAACGCAGCCACGCCCATCTGATACACGAACATGCCTGCGGACGCCGAAAACGCGATCTCAACTGGAGGTGGTGATGTCGTAGAAGCAGCAGCGTTTTCATGTTGTTCCGGCACGGCTGAAGCCTTGACGTCCAATTCTTCGTCACTGCTGCAATCGGTTTCGACTGCCGACAAGTCCGAGCATCGGAGCTTGTGGTCGTGCAATTGGCCGGCACTGATACTACCGTGCATCCCAGAGACCTTGGTCTGTTCCGGTGATGTTGGTTGCTGATGACTGGGTGGCGAATGCAGGAATGAGGTCTGCCGATGGGAACGAGGCGATGGCATTGCCAAGCATGAAGCGCCGCATACTTTCATGACCCCAGCAAGCGGTTGACTCGACGAATGTATGGCGATCGTCGATCTCTGATCTCATCGGTGCAGATGCGCTGACGAAATCTGTCAGTGCTACGTGCACCACACGCGTAACCTGCGCATATAAGCCGTTGTATGCTGGAGACGTCACCCCCAGTAATTCTGGCGTATTACATCATGGGTCGAGGTAGACACCGTCGTCTACAATTCGTCGACAGAGAGATGGCTACACTCAAAGTTGCCTTTTACCAGTCTCAGTTAAGCTCTCATTTTACTTTGTAGACTTGTAACGGCCACTTCAACTGCATCCTGGGCAGTTGTGCAGCGAGTCGTGCACGTACATATCGCACTCACTGCAGAAAACGCTCAGGCACGTGGTGCACTCGTATGCGGCGCCATCGCCATCCAGCCCTAGCGGCAGCAGGCAGCCGAAGCACTTCTTCTGAACCAACGACGGCGTGACCTTGGCTCCTTTCTCGCCAGCTACTCCAGACCGCAGCAAGTGCTGTGCAAACTTTGCCACTGGAAAAAGGTGATGGTAGGATCGCGCAAGATGTGGCGACGACACCAGCGGCAAGTTGCACACTTGGCACGTCGTCGGCAGGTCGCAGCTCTTGGACTTGCAGCGTGGACACAGGTAACCTACCGTCGTGAACGCTTGGTGGCACGTGCAGAGGGACAGCGCCCCGCTGCGACGCTGCGGGAACCCCATCTCCACCAGCGTGGCAAAGCGCGAGGCCGCCGTAGCCACTGTGGGCGACGGGAACGTGAACGCCGTCATGAGTCTCTTCATGTGGTCGGCGTCCACCGCGACGTGGTATGTGCCGTCCGTGCCGTCCGCAATGCGACGCAGCAAATGCATTTCAGCTCCGATGCCGATGAACGACACGCGAACGTTCTCTCTCTTTAACGACGCCAGCGTCTGGAAGATGTCGCCCGGGTCGGCCGTCACCAGATTGCCATAGACCACCACGACCTCTCGACTGCCGTACGCCGGCACCGTCTTCAATGAGCTCCTGGCGATCTCCAGCGCGTTCTGCAACGACGGCTCCTTGTCCACCGCCAGAGCGGCAGCGATGCGCTCGATGTGTGTCTTGGGGTTGCCCGACAGCTCGCTCAGCTTCTCGGCTGTCATGCCCTTGATGCCAATGACCCCCAACTGGGAGATGGGGTTCTGGTCGAAATAGTCCTTCACGAACTGCTGCAGCACGTCGCTGGCGCAGGCCAGGCGGTGCGGCTTCCAGTCCTTGGTGGCCATGCCGCGAGACAGATCCATCACCACGTATGTGTAGCGGATAAGTCCTTTGCGTACATTGCGCGCGATCTCCAGTCGGCTGGTGACGCAGAGAGGTAACGCACAGTACTGGATAAGTAGCGTCATTTACAGCATAATATCAGTTTAGTACGCACCGCTGCCGGTGCTGCTTTTTGATCGCGTGGTCGATCTTGAGGTTGCCCGAGTCGTCCTCCTCGATCACATCCCAGCTACGCTCCAGCGCGCCCTCCCACGCATATCCAGACGACGCTAAGGCAGAGCACGACACAGCAGCAGATCAGTTTAGTGCCGAAAATATCGTAGTCAACATCACACGTTTCCTCTCACCTTCCTCCTCCATTTCGGCTTTTGTGCGCGACTGCGAGAACGTGTACCGAATGAGCGGTACATCATAAAGGGTAGCCATATTGAGTGTAGCCATTTGTGGAATGACGAAAAGTGTTGAAATGAACTGATAACGTGTGGTGGGTTCTGTATTACTCGATGGATAAGTTACTTAGGTGGTGTGAGGAGTTCTCCATAATTCACGGGGGTTGTGTCGTCTATTCAGACGAAGAATATGGTGGTCTTGCGCGTCTCCGCCGGAGCGGATGCCCCCACGGGACTTTCACACGCGGACGAGTACGCGACCGACGGAGACGAGGAGGACGACGACGGCTCAATGCCCGCAGTACCCAACGAACTGGTCGAGAACACGGACAAGTGCTGCATTTCAATAGAGCACATGTCGTTGGCCTCCGGCACACCAACACTCAGCGACGTGGGCGGCGTCGACGAGTAGCTTGGATCGCGAGAAGACTCGCAGCTGTAGTAACCACTGTCGCCCGTGCGATCGCTCTCGGGGCGTCCATCACGCTCGTTCCGGAAACTCGGACCGCTGCTGGCATTGCCCTGGATGTCGAACAGCTTCTCGCGCACGAAATCCGCTAGCCGAGTGGCGTATTCGTCGGGAGGCACGGCACTTACGTCGTGAGTGTCCTTGCAGAGCAAACAGCCCAGAAACCAGCGCTGCACCGTCCAGCGCCAGTTGTAGCGCTGTAGCATGTCCACGATGCTGACGTAATAGACCTCTTTCTGGTCGTGAGAGGAGAGTCCGTTTTGATGCGTCCTGCGTTGCTCGGGGCTATCATAGCGGACACCGAGGAGAATGCTGTAGTCAATGATACCGCGGCTGGCGAGGAACACGAAGTCGCTGCATAGCTGGTCTTGCTGTGAGGCCGTGTTGGCATACGACAACGAGATACCCGAGCTGATCTTGAGAAAGTCAATATCCATCAGAAGCTGGCCGATGGCCTTCCTGTCCTTGGCAACCTGAATGAGGCCCTCCATGTCCGTGGCGCTTACTGCCTGCCGCCGGTCACGATTACCCTTCAGGTCAAACCGCTGGTCGACGGGACCCTCGTTGAATAAATTTTGCATCACCACGAAGTACATACGACGTTTGCCGATAGGCAACGAGATCGAGTGACAGCCGAAGTAGCGACACAGCATCGACTGCGGGTTTGACTGCAAGTACTCGTGGTAGTGTGGCCTACAAGACAAGACGAGCAACAGTAATAAAAGGTTAGTTAGCCCAAGATGAGTTGCAATGAAAAATTCTACGCAACGCACAAGATGGCTCGCAACGTATCGAACTCCTCTTTCGGCACACTTTTCACCATGAACTGTTTGTTCGCTACTCAAACAAAGGCGCGCAAGAGGTGTTAGCACTGTGCATTGGACAAAATACGCATATCGAATACACAGCGCACCTGTGAAATAGAAGATGTTGCCGCTCTTGCCCTCCGAGCCGTGCTCACTTAGAATCCGAGACGGATCGAATGATTCCCTGTAAAAGTCCTGGTCAATGTTGAACTGCGCGCGAATGCGGTGGAAGACCTTCGGCGCGCAGTCGCGGAAGTTGAGCATGGTACTGTTCTTGAGACCGTAGACGACAACACCCATGCTTTTCACGTGGTTGTAGTCATTGTAGCTGATACTCGAATAGCAGTCACCGCCATTCAGTGCAACAGCCTCGGTATCCGACCCCGTGAACTCGGCACTTGCGCTGGCTCCTACCGCGTTCTTTTCGGCGACCTGTGCCATTTCAATGGACTTCATAATGCCCAACGACATGTACCGCATCACATCCATCCGAAGCTTGTTGGACACGTCAATCTTCTCCCTTTGGTTATTGTTGGGTGCGACAACAACACCTCCCGACGTCGACGTTAGCGTCGCTCCTCCAGCTTCAATCTGTGCGATGGTGGTTCGCGATGGATTGCTGGAGTTGCTGCCACCTCTGCTACTTTCGTCTGCACATTGTCGCATCGGCGCCTTGAAGACTCCAGCGTCCCGGCAGAATAGCGCGAACAAAGCCAAGGTCTCGAGCACGAGCGAGAGCTGGTCCAGCGCATTGGGTGTCATTCTGCCAAATGCCATTCCTAGCTGAATCAGATAGATGGCCAAGGCTACCATCGTGTGGGCCGCAAATACTCCCAAATAAGGCAGGATTCGTTTAGCCATCCGCCTCGTGGTGGCATGTGCGTGTGTTTCGAGTATTCGTGAGCGGCGCCAGGACTGGATAAGCGCGAACCCGATGTAGATCAGCACTAGATACGCCGGTAAGTCGAAGTACAGCACAACGTTCGCAGTAGTCTTGTCCTGGAATTCCCCGAGAATGTAGCGGAAAATGAGGCAGTAGATGAGCGAGACTGGCCACGCGTAGATGTGGTGCTTGACGTTGTCGGCGTTGAATGGCAGGAACGGGTTCGATAGCGAGAAGATGAGATCGAGCGCCAGCATGAGGTACCACAGCGTCGCGGACGTGCTGAAGAAGAAGTAGCACCAGAAGAAAAATGGCACATAGGCCTCTAAAGCCCCTGTGTCATGCCCCAGCTCCTCGTTGGCTATCCTGCTGAGTGTTGCGGGTATTGGTCCTCCGACATCGTCCGGTTCCAGCAACATGTACCACGCGTGCAGTGCGACGCGCATGATGCTCGCAATACTCACACTCATGAAGATGCTCATGAGCACCATGCCCGGGTGCACCCTCGAGCTAGGATACTTGACGAAGAAGAAGATCATGGCCCCACTCGACAGCAGCCCCGACGCCAAGGCCGTGAGCTGCCAGGCGATGAACAGGTGCGTCATCGTCCGTCGCCTTCCGCGTAGTCAGTCTCCGGTGCTCGTTCGGTTACTGATCCTGACTAACGACTTGGCTTGGGCTCCTTTCGTTGCGTTGATCGCGCTCGACACGAATGCCACGCGCGACCTGAGCGAGTGAGCGAGTGCCGTTTTCTTTCTCTCTCGTGTTGGGTCGGTCGCCAACGAAAGCGCAGAGTCGAGAAAGAGCGAGGACGCGATGAGGAGCTCTGGGAGCGAGGGAAACGCTTAATGGCACGAGAAACATGCCAGCACGAAGGGCGAGCGTTGCACTGGCTCATTGGGGGACTGTTTCGTCCAGCAGCGGGCATTCTCTTTTCTATTTTTCAACATGTAGTTAGTTAGCTTTCGGTTGAGTTTCAACTCAATTCCAGCAAACGCATTCGAAAGACCAGTAAGGTTGACGTGTAGAGCAAGTGAGTTAATGCGCAAGGCAGGGAACGGGGTACAAAGGAACACGGAGCGAGCGTTCCAAGGCAAAATGCCGCCGACTTTGACCTTGAAGTGGCGTTCATTGCGCCGATGAGTGTCTGAAAACTTTTGGAGGCTGTCACGAGACTGGGAATCGTACAACGCAGCCGATCATGAGCTTGGTGCACGGCCGCAGCGGCTGGGTCAGACGCTGGACTTAAATGCTGCAGCTCAAGAAAGGCGAGGGCAGAACACGCTGAGTGAACGAACACACACGGCTCTGGACCGGAAGAAGTGGTGGCTCGTGGCCAGTTACAGGACTACGAGTAGGAGTACTGGTGCCCCCATGCCGTCTGATTTGAGTGTATCATCAGTCCATTCCAGGGACCTGCCCTCATTGACTCGAAGGGGGCGCTGCATCGACAGCAGCGCTGCATTATACTAAGATGATCTTCAATTTGTCCCCAGGTCTTCGAATTGATGACTCTGGATGCAATTAGAACTTTCGAGGGAGCTGCCATTGAGAACAACAAGGAATGCCCACGAACTCCAAACCTGAGCCTTTGGCCCACGCGTACGTTCAGTTAATGCTATGAACTTCAACCTCTTCAACTTCTGAAGTATGTGGACCACCCACTCCGAGCATGAAAGGACGTTGGCCAAAAGATACTTTTAGGTGCTCAAGTGCCCATTGCGCCGCTAGTGCTCGTGTCTGGACCCATTTCTGTCGCATGGGGGCTGCCAACGGGACCCAATTCCGGCTCGTGGACGCCGAGGTGGAGCTGCGTCGCGAGACGAGAGACTTTGCCAGATGTGAGCTGCAGTCGTGCTCAGTTCCTGCTCCGCGTCGACTACAATACAACGCTCCTGTGAGACTGACTGCGTTTGTGGCCTGTGAACAGGGACGCTGACCGATGTGGAGGAGCTGCATCGTCGCTTCAAGAAAACCTTCGGCTTTGCCGTCACCGCGAGTCAATTCGAAAGTCTCTTGCTGCTGAAGACTCCGGAGAGTGTGGGGGTCGAAGAGATCTTCGAGGTCCTGGACGCTAACCGAGATGGCCGTGTGGATGGCCTGGAACTTCTGGCGGCGCTGGCTTGTGTATGTCGTGCGACGTTCGAGGACAAGGCAAGATGTACGTGCTGTTGTTTGCATTGTTTCAACCGTCCTAACAAACCCTGAGTGACGAAAACGATGTGTCGTAGTCGCCTTTGATCTCTTTGATTTCAACCACAACGGGTCGCTCTCGCTGGCTGAATTGGTTGGTGTGCGTTACCTTGTGATGTACTGATCCCTGGTACTAAGCTACGGCTGTCGTGTGTCTTTAGGCACTGTTGATGCAGTCTGTTCTGATCGGCATGACGCTTTTGACTGGGGGTGGACCGGAAAGCTCAGCTTTGCTCTCTTTGCAGTCCGCTCCAGATGCCAACAGCTCAATGGAAGCGATGATGCTCTGTCTTGGCCTTGCAGAAAACGCTTTTTCACAAGTGGACAAGGCAAAATCTGTGCTCGGCTTTGAGGATTTCATTACTTGGGCGCGTAGTAACCGTGCCTTCATGCTTCAAGTTGAGCGCTTTCGCCTCATCGCTGAAAAGGCTGTAGGTTTTGAGGACGCACTCTCGCTCCCTGATGGCAGCGACGACGACTCCGATCTGGGTATGGAGGACCTGGGAAACTCGGACAAAAGTCAAGATGAGGTCGGCTTGCTGCCTGGAAACAACCGAAAGCGGTCCGAAATACCGCCACCTTGGTTGATTGAGCCTATGTCGACGCCATTGCAGGATACTAATGCGAATGCTTGCAAAAGGAATGGAATGCCACCGCCTGCAAACTTGCAGCTGGAATGGGTCTACGGAACCAGCGGACCATCAGCTCGGAACGCCTGCCGCCTGCTAGCAACGGGCGAGGCGGTTTATTTCGTTGGGAGCTACGTCGTATTGTATTCTTTCGAGCGTCACGAGCAGCGCTACTACCGTGGCCACAGACGCGCAATTGGGTGTTTGGATGTGAATGCAAGCGGGGAAATTGTTGCGACGGGCGACGCATGCACTTCCAGCTCCACAAGCAACAAAGGTGGCGCCGAAATTCATCTTTGGAATGCCCGAAGCCTTCAATGTCTCGCAGTCTTGCGCAACTTCCATCCGACGGGAGTTGCGCACGTATGTTTTCCTGCTGCCGCGTCAGCAGCAACAGCCACGCTGCGGCAAACGCAAGCGCTTTCACTCGGAGAACGTACCGGTGCGGGTGGAAATTCCTCTGCGGTGCTGAGCAGCAACTTGATGAAGAAGAAACCACGTGAGACTGGGGCGCTGATTGCATCGATTGGCAACGACGACGGCGCTTCCATGGCGTTGTGGAATTGGCAGAAAGAAGCAGTCGTGGCGTCAGGTCGGGCACATCCTGCGGCAAATGGAAGAAGAGCTCGAACCAGTGGAAGTGGTAAACGACCGCTGGCACTTGCACTGAACGAAGACGGCGACGAAATCGTAGTCGTCGGTGCCCACTTTGTAGTGTTTCATCAAATTGGAGGTCGCTTCTTTAAACACAAGAAACCCCATTGGCATGGGACTGTGGATCCGCCCTTGCACACGGTGCCTGCGTGCCTAAGCGCGGTCTACTATGGGATACAGACCGCTGTTGTGGGAACTGCTCGTGGCGAGCTGCTGCTCTTTGAACGTCACGTACTCACGCGCTGTGTTCAAGCGCACGATATTCAGACCAGCGTCAACGTGTGTTTTCTTTCGTGTCAATCGATGGTGCTCTTTTCAGCTGGCAAGGATGGCCAGATCAAGCAATGGGACTCCACTCTGCGCCCAATTGGACAATCCCTTGATCTACACGCTTTGCTTCCGGTGACTCCTTCGTCCTCTTCGTCGTCGCAACTCGTCAGACCTGAAAACATACTCGAAGGAGATGATTTTCGTATTTGCTCGCTGGATTACGACGCCCAGAGGAGACGCTTTCTCGTAGCCACTCGGACTGGGAACATCTTGGAGATCGATGATGAAGTGCCAGTCGCTTCCTCAAACTCAACCGTGGCAGGTAATACTAGCAGCACCTTTCGATGGAATATTGTTGCGTCGGGGCATACCGGCCAACCTACTCGTAGCATCGCCACTGCGAGCACTGTTGGTGGGTCTTTTGCTTCTTGCGCTGTTGGAGAACAAATTGTGAATATTTGGAGCCTTCGTCGCCGCGCGTTTGTCCAGCACCTACGTTTTCCCGGGGCCACAGCAGCTCCAAGCGCTCTCGAGTTCAGTAGCGATGGAGAGCGCCTCGCGGTAGGTAGCGAAGACGGAACTGTGATGCTTGCCCGACGAACTGGCGCGGCATCAAGTAGTGTCATGACGATTGAGGCGACGATGAAAAACACAAACTCGGCTGTGATCGCGATGCGCTTTGGGCCATTGAAGACTGAACCGTTGCTCGTGGTGACGCGCGCCAATGGACTAATTTATCTGTACAAACTCGAGCCTGGAGGTCGGCGCTTGTCGCGCTACATGCTACTAAAGCCTCAAGCGAGCGATGGTTCTCTTCGCAATGCGTGCGAGTTAACACCCGCCCATGCGCTAGACTTCAGCGTCGATGGAGGCTTCCTTCGAACACAACATGGCAACTCGACGTTGTATTTCTGGGACCTCCGCCAACGTGCAGGTATCTGCGTGACTTCGATGGCCACCCTCCGCAATGTTCAATGGCACACGCATAGTACTTCAATCGGGTGGGACGTCGGCGGCTTGCCGCTAAGTTCCCAGGACCGTGATTGCGGAGATTGTGTAGTAGCGAATACTACACGAGGGTTAACACTCATTCTGAGCGGCGACGGTGACATCAACTTGGCTCCATTTCCGTGTCCACTTCCGACATCCACAGCCAACGACAGCTCTGAAAATTGCTGGCTATCAAGACGGGTATCACAAGCCCACCTTACCAAACAGGTCTCACTATTCTGCTCGCCTTCGTGTAAGCCGCCAATGCGTGGGAACTTCGCTCTCCGTGGAAGTTTGGTCGTCACAAGCAGTCAATATGGCCCAGCGATTTGCCAATGGCGCGTGGAGAAGGAGCTCGGGGACGTGCAGCCTCGACCGGCATGTGTCTACGATCAAGGCCTTTGCAAACGATTGCAAATGTTGGGGGTGAAGGAGATTTACTTCGACGTTGGGAGATTAGGCGACGACGAGGAAGACACCTCGGCAGGTACCAAAGGCCAGCGTGTTTTGCCTCGAAAGTCTGGTGGTGAGGTTTCGCATGCGGTGGTTGTGCGCGGACCTTCTGATAATTCGACGCAGCGCTCCGAGGCTCCTGATCTAGCCTTGTCACTTTCCTACGTGTATGGCTTTAACCACCGCAGCATGAGTCTGAACCAGTCGCTTGCGTGTCTCGGAAACGGGTCCTACGTGTATGGCGCAGGGCCATTGCTGGTTGTACGCCACCTTCACTCTTTTGGAACTCGACAGCGTATCGTGGCCTCGGGGCTTGAGCACTCCGTATCGTGTCTAGTCAAACATCCTTCGGAGCCGATTCTAGCTGTGGGAAGCCGTAGAGATGGCCGTGTCGTACTTCTGCGAACGGACAAACCTCCTGCGTCTGGCACAGCTACAGGCGATTCATTCCAGCAAGTCGCGACGCTCAAGGCTAGGGTCACCCCCACCACCTCGACGAATGAAAGGAAAACGCTTATCGCCGTGAACTTTTGCGACTCCAGCGACAGCAACACTCGCAACGTTCAAAGTGACTTGGTGGCGGCTATCTGGAAGAATGCTCGCAGTCACGTGCACATGCTGGTGTTTTACGCGTGGAAACGTCAGCTCCTGTTGGCGCATGCTCCCATGACACGTCTGCCTGTGCTGTTTGGTACGTTTACGGGATCATCGGACACAGGAGTTCATTTTGTTAGTGGAGGCGTCGACCACGTCACGTTCTGGCAACTTAATCCGGCGACAGGTCTCGTAACAGCCCAACAAGGAGTGTTTGGTCGTCATGCTCTGGTGCAAACCATGATGTGTGCTGTTCTCGTGGCTCCATTCGTGGTAACGGGGGGCGAAGATGGCTCTGTCGTGCTCTGGGAGAGTGGAGTAGCAGCCCACACCTCTCATCCATCGAGTACTTCTAGACACAGCTCGGGTGGAGACGGAGTTGTGGCGTTGGCGCACTTGCAAGCTTCGCAAGTGGTGATGGGTGCTCTACGCAACGGATCGCTTGTGGTTTGGAAGTACCTGGCTGCACGTAGCCCGTCGCGAGGAACGAAAGCACCTGGAAACCGAATTCAGGCGAGTACGTTCCTGCAGCTCATGCGAGTTATTGCGGTGTATGACGCTACCAAGCCAACATCAACCAGAACAGTGTCGCTGCTGTTTACCAACACAACTTTTGACAACTCACCACCGAGCGACGATACGTACGTGCAAGGCATGTGTCTACTGGATGACGCAGCGACTGCAGCCGTCGTCCTCAGTAATGGAGAAGTGCTTTCTGTTGATCTTGAGTCCATTGTCGATGACTCGACGGTGGCAACGAACCAAAACATTGCTGGAACGTCTGAGACTAGCGAGAAAGCACGATCTTTGTTGGACTTCAGCAGCGAGATAAACGATATAGCTCTGCATCCCAGAGACCTTCGATGGGCGTCTGCCAGTGCCGATGGACACGTTTACGTTTGGAATCTTTACACGAATTTGTTGTCTCACCAGCAAGCAATGTCTAGCGCACCACGTTCACTAGCATGGAGTGCAACTGGGGAACACCTAGCAGTGTCTCTCTTCAACGGCACGGTTGCCATTTTGGAGGGGACGACGTTGGAACCATTGCTTCAGTTCCCTTGCTGTGGCACGGAGAACGCTTCAAACGGGCAAATGAAAGCGACAATTCTTCCGAAGTGGTGTTCAATCACAAAGTACTCTTCGCTGTGCAACCAAGCGGAGTCGCCCACAAGGCGCAGCTGGCTGGCACTCGCCTGTCGAGATTACAACATCTACGTGTACGCTTGCGAAAAGCCAGGGACGGATGCTTCGCCGCCGGTGTATTCACTTCAACACACATTTGTAGGTCACACGGCCCCAATTGAGGCTTTAGACTTCTCTCTGGACGGTGAATGGCTCCAGTCTGCAACCTCGAGCAATGACAGGCAACTCCTTCGGTGGACTCTGAAGAAGGAGGCTGCGTCAAATGGAAATAGTGATTCTTCTAGAGATACGGCACCTGCGTGGGAGTTACTAGACGATGCCTGGGCCTCGTGGACCCCAACATTTGCTGGTCCAGTCGAAGGACTCGCAGAATGTTGTGGTGTTGGCAAAACGACGGCCTTGGCACGCATCAACAGTGAAGTTGCGAGTGCAAAAGACTCCGACAGTGCACCAATCGTGAGGAATTGGAGCTCGCCGCTACCCACGATCGTTGTGGGGCTTGACGATGGTCGTGTGGTGCTTGCCTGGTACCCGCTTACCCGTGGAGATGTCTCTCCCCGTGCGTTTTCCGCAGAGTCCGAGTGCTCAAATTATCCCGCAGTAACGAAGGAGTACGTGGGGTGTTTTTCACGCGGTTCATTGATACGACGCGTAGCCTTTAGCTTTTCAAACACGTTTGTCGTGGCACTCGCACGAAATGCCAATGGAAGCACCCAAGTACTTGTGTGGAAAACCGACTACGACGACGAACTACGTCTGCGTCAACGGTTCGCGATGAAATCTGCTGTGCCACTAGAGACAAATCCGAGCTGGTACCTCAGCCCCGTCGACAGGGCACTCTTGGAGGAATGCATCCGAGTCCAACGTACTAAGGAGCCAAATCTCATAACCTTTCAACATCGTCTAGAGCCTGAAGAGAGCGATGATAAGTGGGCTGAGACGGATAGCACCCTGGATACCAACGCCACTGATGAAGAGCTCTATTTGGAATTCATCTACGGCCTCAATCCGGGAGCCACGGGCAGTCGAAACGTCTTCTACGCTGACGATGCGTGGGAGATCGTGTTCGCAGCTGGGGCCTGCGGGGTCGTGTACAATACAAAGACACAAACACAGCTACTCAACTACAATGCGGAGCCTGGACGCCACAGCGTCATATCAGCGTTAGCCGTTCATCCAAAGGGGGACCTGGTCGCTTCAGGTGAATGTATCGTGCCGGCTCCTTGGGCTTCACGAGATCCCCCAGCGCCAGAAATCGTGATTTGGGACGCTAACAGCAGCAGCACAGTCGTCCGAGTAGCTACAAAACATCGGCCAGGTGTGTTGTTGCTCGAATTCAGCCCCGATGGCCATCGTCTCGCATCGATTGGCATGGAATCGGAACATACACTGGCGATCTATGCAATTTCTGGAGGAGAAAGTGAAGGAGGGCGGCTCCGCGCGACTTTGCTGGTGGTTTGCAAGACGTCAACTCGGCGGGTGTGGGGGTTGAGCTTTGGTGAGGACGGCGAGCTGGTGACGTGTGGAGATCAGCACATTCTCTTCTGGCAACAGAGCGCTACAACCACAGGACGAAGCGGCGAAGTCGACGCACACTCAGCAGGACTGAAGACCGGCCTCCTAACAAACCACAAAGAGTGCAATCCACAGGCGACACTGTTGCAAGTTGCGCACATGTCTGGCCGAGCGCGGGTTGTAGTGTCCAGTCAGGCGGATGGAAGTTTGTACGTCTGGAAGGACCGTGTCTGTGTGATTGTTCGCCGCGATGCACATTGCGATGCTGCGATTCCAGCTCTAGCGGTGGATCGGAAGCAGTCACTGCTGTATTCGGCAGGAGCCGATTCTCGTATCTGTGTCTGGAACGCACAACTCGAGCTTGTTCGAGTGGTGGCAGACATTGCGCAGCTCAATGCAGGCGGTCTAGGCTTGCTCCCGCTGACAAGCTCAAAAATCCAGTCGCTTGCTGTACGCGACGGCCACGTACTCTTCACCACTGCAGGAAATGAGGTTTGTGAACTAGTGGAAGCAGGATCACTGCAGCAGAAGGCGCAAGGATCCGTGCAGAAAGATTGGCGTCTTCATGTGTACGTCCGTGGCCATGCCAACGGCCAACTCTGCGGTCTTGCAGTACATCCGTGTAAGCGCGCTCAATTTGCATCTGCTGGCGACGACGGCGTTGCGCGGCTTTGGGACGCAGCAACACGCTCGCTACTTGCATTTCACCGCTGGGAGTCGTCTGCTGCTGAGTTCGCGACGGGTGGAGGTGGCAATAATGAACTGCGTGCACTGGCGTTCTCCGTCGATGGCAAACACCTTGCAGTCGGTACTAGTGACGGAGTCGTGCGAGTGCTTACCGCTGCGCTTGATGCTGTGGTGACGCAGTGGACCTGCTGGCAAGACCGACAGCAAGGTCATGCAGCAGTTTTAACTCTGCAGTACTCGCTTGATGGGACGCTGCTGGCTGTAGGGTGTCAAGACGGGAGTGTGCACGTGTACAACGCTGCCGGATACCGCAAGATGACCGTGTTGCGAGGGTCCTCACAGAACGTAGACACCGTTCGCCTCGACTTCGCTCGCTTGCGACCAGTTCTTCGCGTGCAGTGCAGTGCAGGCAGTGGACAGGAGCTCCGGTTCTGGGAGCTTGGGTCGTGGAAGGCCTTGACGACGAACCAGGTGCGCGACGCCCACTGGGAGTCCAAACGCTATCCATCTCTCGTCAACGGCACGACCCAGAGTGAAGACTGCAACGGAGCAGCGATGGCAGGCGGCGGCCACGCCACACCCGTCACCAACTGGGCCGTCACCAAGAACGAGCAATTCCTGCTCTCCACGGGAGGCACCGACCGCGTTGTCTGCCAATTTCGTCTACAGAAGCGCGCAACCGTTTAGCCATATTAATATGACACAGTAAAGTGTACGTAGACCAAAAACCCGTTGTCCGGTCTAGCTAGAGTGGTCAACGCAGTCAGAATCAATATCAAGTCTATTGGCAAGCATTAAGCTCAGCTAACGCGCGAAACGTATCCTCGAAATCGTCATTTAAGCTGAATGCACCTACAGCCCGATCTACCAATATCAGTGTGCGTCTGCTATTGTACTTCGATTCGGGTAGAAATGCAGGATAGTCCGCTTGATTTCATCGCAAGCTGCAAGATGATCGAGGACCAGCAGCTTGTGTGAAGCTGAAAAGGATGACTGCGTGTTGGTCCTAGCCTTACGTCCTTGACCACCCGGCAGTCGAGATGGTCGCCGTCGCTCTGCTCGAGCCATCGCAATGGCAATTAGGTAACAAAGGATGCACAGTGAACTTTACCACTTGCTTTCCTATTGGCTAAATCGTTGGTGTATGAGATAACATATTGTAGGCCATAACATAGGTAATTCAGTACTTGTGAATAATGAAGACTATCGACGCGGAGCGCTCTGCTGCACCGGCCGCCTCGATGCAAACCAGACACAACCCCAATGCGGCCGATGCAGAGGACGAAGAGGAGCTGCCGCTGTTGTTCATGGATGAATTGCCGTCCAATTTCCAGCAGAACGCGCAGCTGGCGGCCATCGCGACGTTCATGGCCGACAGCGCCGACGAGGCGGCAGACGACGACGACGACGAGGCGGGCAACGGCAGCAAACAACGTCGTCAGAGACATCACACGTTCTCGAGGACAAGGAGACGTCGACAACCTTATGCCAAGCTGTTACTAGAGCCCAAGAACAAGAAAAATAGGGACGAGCCCAAGATTTTCGACACGAGGGAGCTGCAGCTCTTCCTGTCAATGTTTCACGTTAGTTAAACGCGTTTCCAGCGTCTTGTCGAGCGTGACAAAGTTTTACGAACTGTTTAGTGACCTTCGTGCTTCAAAAACTATGGTATAGTAGTAGTATTGCTGCTACTGCTCGGGGGCCGTGGTGGTGGGTTGGTACAGCTCGCTGATGCGCGCAGCCCACGCGAGGTGCTGGTCGTTGTCGAGCTGTCGACGCGGGGGTGGGGAGGGTGCAGGTTTCCTCGCCACTCGTTTGGTTGGTCGAGACGCAGGATGCCTAACGGGGTTGGACAAGGGGACGCTGGAAGCTGGAGAAGCTCGAAACTTCGAGGAAGACGGAGCTCGTCGTTGTCTGTGCAGCAACCGCTTGATGCCTGGAGAGACCTCGCTGGTGGCCCAGTACGGCTGTGACTTGGAGCTGGACTGATGACTGCTCTCGGCGCTGTGTTTGCCTCGAGCAACGAAGTAGGTCGGAGATCCCTGATTCGAAACCACTTGCTGCACGAACTCGTCCATGAAAATGCGCTGTTGCAGTCGCAATGCCCGGTCCATGTCAGTCTCACCAGCTTCCTCACCAGCTTTCTCGCCAGGGGCTTCGTTTGCATCACCTTCATTGTAGTGCGGTGGGATATCGTCCAAAAGATCGTCGCTGTTGCTTTCTCTAAGATAATCATCGTCGTACTGAGACGCAAAGTGCACTCTCGCATCAGTTGACAAGTTGTTTCGCTCGGATGGGGGCACGAATGCTAGCGACGTGTTCATCCGTTGGCGTAGAGTTGATTTTGAGCTTGGCTTTCTGATACTTCCTTTGGCCAGAGGAGTATCGGGAGCAGTGGCACCTGGGGCTTTACTTCCTCCGCTGGAACCTCCACCCGTCGGCCCGAACGAATAGCTTGGTTTTAGCTGGAAGGTGAGTTTGTCACCCTGCTGGATGTTGTACGCACCCACACCTGCCATTCATATTTGGAGTCTCAGTTAGCGATGCATGAACGACCACCAGGAAGTGCTTGCTTCATACCTGGTGACTCCTTCGCCATGAAGTGACAACGGAGGTCGGTGGATTTATTGCCTGGCGACTTGCTCGCTAATTTTGCAATGCTGGACTTGGGCTCAGGAATGGAAGGCGCGAATGTCCAGTACGACGGCGTCGTTATCGCATACGGCGGCGGGAAATACGACTGAGAGGTGCCACTCTCGCTTTCGTCATCGTTTTCTTCCGGGGCCGTCGACTCCGGGTATGGAGGTGGAAACCAGGGTGGATCATGTAGTTGATGATCCGCATTTTCTGTTTCTAACTGTGTCGAGGCGGGTGTCCGATTGGTGGTTTGGATCTGGATTGCTTGCAATGCCTCGATGAAATGCCTCAGCTTGTCTGACATTGCAATATCAACGTCGATGTTGTTCTCAAGCTGACCCAAGGTGCAAAATATGTGAGGCAGCAAGAAATATTAGCCAATACAAGCGTGTAAACGTACCATGAGGAGGACGCTGTGGTGACAGGCCACAGCGGCGAGGTATGTGGCTCGAATTGCTGGGTTCAAAGCGTAGATATTTGCGTCGTGATCTATGTCAGAATCGATCGCTGGCAGTGTTTGCCGGAGTTGGGTTATCGCAGATTCAAGTCGTTGTTGCAGTTGACTAACAGGTTTCTCGCATTCGTCACCGACCTGCACTGGGTGTTCGAACAGATCCTTTTCTGCTGACGTATCGTTCGCGCCGCTTGCCTCAGATGTACTAGGCAAACTCCCATGAGCTGCTTGAACCGATGTAGTCTCTTCACCACCCACAGGTTTCTCGCTGTCCTGGATTGTGGCATCCGACTCTGGTGCGAGTTCAACGGAAACGTTTCGAGAAGAGCTACGTGTGCGTTTGCTGGCGAGAGATCTCCGCTTTGCTTGGGTTTGATCTGGCAAGGGGGGTGGAAGGAATCCGGTGGACTTTGACTGGAGTCGTGACCTCTCTGCTGCTACAATCTCGATTAAGAAGCGAAAAAATACGAGTCGTTGAGCACAAATCACACTTGGAAGCTGCGTCTTCGCCACAAGCTCAACCTAGTTACCAACAGGACGCACATCTGTAGGTCAGCACTTAGATGTAGCCATGCATAGAGCAATAAAAGCCACCTACTGGCAAGAAGAGTAGGAGGTTTTTGTAATCTTCAGGTCCTCCACTTGATATTGCGGTACCATTCACAGCAATGTATCCTAGTAGATCTCGAGCAAGTTCTTCTGGCGATCGCAGTTGCTTCACATCGACGGGTTCTTTTAGCTGATGATTGGAGAGCTCCACGACCAGATTTTGGAGTCTTGAGGAAAACGGCAACAACGTGAGCTGCTTCTGCAGATGTCGATTCACGATCGCTAGCTTCTCTTCGTTCAGATGTCGTTTTGTAATCTTCATGATCAGATTTCGTAGCTGCGGTAGCTGCCCGAATGGTATGAACCAGCTCGCTTGCAGTTGAGTGGTCATCGGTATTCCTTCAACAACGGCAGCCTCGCCATTCTGTGCGAAGCCCAACGGAGCTGCAAGAGTTCCCTTTCTACTCCTACCGTTTGAAGTCATTGATTCTTGAAGATCAAACAGTTCTCGAAGTAGATCCTCGAGTTCTCCCTGTGTTAAGTACATTCCTTGAGCGGGCGGGTTGTCAATATCTTCAGCTTCTTCAAGTGCTATGGCGCGAAGACGCCGAAAGCATTTGCAGGTTTCATCCAGGGCTCTCTCCGTGCAAAGCCGAATCTGCGTCAATGAAAATCCAGCTTGTTCAAGCGGAGAGATGGCTGGAGTCTGCGTTTGAGGCCGACGAGGAGCCTTGACGTGGGTCCGCTTTGCTGCCGTGTTATTACGCAGCAGCCGCTCTCGATATCGTCGTTGACTTGCCTGGATCTGTTCGTCCAGCTTTCGTTCTCGCGCCAGCTTCGCCTGCAACGAGCTCTTTGATGCAACGGATTCACTTGTGCTGTCAGCATTGGACTGAGTGTCTTCCTGTAGACCTGCACCTTCATCGTCCTCTTCGTAGCGTGGCCCAAAGATCTGGGCCCACATGGCTTTTGTGTCAGGAGCAAAGTTGGCTGTCAACGACTCTAAGAAACCAGAGGGCTTAGTGGGGAGAGATTCCGAGCTCTGCTGGGGAGTCAACTCGGCTCCATCTTGCTCCACAACATCATCGTTTACGGGGGAAGAGCTTCTATCTTGTAGGTGCGTTTCTCCAATAGCTTGCTGTACGCTGTTTGCTTCCGTCACTTGAGGCTGACCTTCGTCGCTTTGGTTTACCGACAAAGTCGCTGTTTCACGCGATTCGGGGCCTTTCAGCTCAATCTTGGTACTCGTAACCTCTGGTAGACGCTCAGCGGCCAGCGTTTCCTGCACTGGTCGCACTTCAAGCTTATCCGTGTTGTCCTCAGCAGCTTTTTGTTCGGTCTCTGCGTCTTTTTCTTTGACAGCGATATCAGCGGGTGAAGAAGAGGGCAATGGCGCGGGTGACTGGGAGTGCGATTGACCTTCGTGACCTTGATCTGCAGATGGTTCGATAGGGTCTGCGTG
This sequence comes from Phytophthora podocarpi, assembly GCA_001314375.1. Classification (NCBI taxonomy): domain Eukaryota; phylum Oomycota; class Peronosporomycetes; order Peronosporales; family Peronosporaceae; genus Phytophthora; species Phytophthora podocarpi. Next base: position 38,095 of record LGSN01000163.1, on the reverse strand, counting down.
TATCGGAGATGGTGTTGAAGTGATGAGCTCAGCCTTAGATTGTTCTTCGCCGCTTTGGCTTGTCTGTGGTGCTGCGTCACTCGGTTCCATGTCTTTCGGTGCGTTCTCATCGGGTCTTTGCCCTTCCAGCATAGTCGCCAGTCTTGATCCGACTTCTGGAGTATTGTCTTCGTCGAAAGCAGTGACCTGGACGTCGCTGTCGCTGTTGTCGCTGTCACGGAAGGCGGATGAATATTTTACTATTAAGTCCACGCATTCCTCGTTTGGCGACTCCAGTCTGATGTTGCACGACGCTGAAAGGAATCGTTCCCAAGGTTGCGAGTGACGTCCTCAAAATAATTCCAATACTGGCAAGTCGTTTCACTTGCGGCTGTGAAAGCCGCGAATGCTTCGTTCAATCAGCTAAAACTTACTTCGCACTACCGTAGCGTGACAGTCACGCCTCGAAAAGGTTTGACTCTCGTACGCCATGCTCGCTGTCTGTACTCCCCCAGTCTGAAAGTTGAAATGGCCGTGCCGCGACCTCAGCTTCCCTCTTGTGGTAGATTCTTCAACGGGTTGCTTCGACTTGGTCACACGATCAATGGCTCTGGAAACGGCTCGTTCGTGAGCAGGTAGCGCCAGATAAGCCAACCGAAGCACTCGACGTGGAGAGTCACGCGGTGGCCATTGCCGAACATGATCACCATGGATCCAGAAAGAGGTGGCGTCGACTTGGTGGTCCATGAAATGAAGTACAGATTGGACGTCGGCGAGAAGGGCTGGATGTCAAACTCCGAGAAGCGGTCACCTGGCGGGAGGCGGAACAGCCACGCCCAGAATGAACGGATCTTGCCCTTGTTGCGCATGCGCAGGGAGGTGCGCCAAAAGTCCTTGATGCTCTCAATGCCGTAGTAGCAGCGCGACGGCATCGACACGGCCAGCACTGAGTTCAAGTCCCAAATCGAGTCCGCATCAAGGACAAAGTCCTTGGGCAGACTCTGTGTGAAAACTTCCTTGATCTTGAGCAAAATGTCCATCTGAATGCCGCGCGTCAACGACGAGCGCTGTTCCTCAGCCAACTCCGTGTTTTTCACCAACATTTCCGAAAGAGCCCGGTTCTCCGCTGCCAGCGACTCTGCCTTGTGCTGCAAATACTCCAGTTTCAGTGCCTGACGCTGACGGCATTTTTTCACAGCTGCACGGTTGCGCTCGCGCTTCTGCTCCGATGAGTAGTTCATGCTCTTGCGTCCACAGCGGCGCTTGGGTTGCGATTCACTCTCCTTTCCATCAGAAGGAGAACTAGCAGAAGCAGCAGCCGGCTTCTTGGCAGTAGTTGTCTTCGCCTTATGCGTTTTTTGCGCTGGAGCAAACTCTTTTGCAGCAGCATGGGTCGGTGGGTCATGTAGCCGCGGTCGCTTGGCCTTCTGCGAGCGCGCAATCGACTGACTTGACCGCTGTCGGCTCGACGGCAGATCGGCGATGTCATCACCAGCCCTGCTGGGTGAGAGATTCCCATAGTCACTTTTCTGGGAAATACCAATGCTCGTGGGCGTAGGAACAAGCTCCTCGTACACTGCGCGGCTTTCAGTGCCACGCCGGTCGCGAGGCAAGTCCGGATCGTGGAATGACCGTCTGCCGGCCATCATCATCTCGTCGTTGTTCCGGCGTTCAGCATATTGCGGTCTTCTCGGCATCTGCTGATGGATCCGCTGCCGAGCGGGAGCTGGTGCCTGGGCATACTCGCGTCGTCGCCCCATGGGCGCTCCAGTAGGGGGAGATGCGTCCTCTTCATCCGGATACATACCCAGCGTGGCTAGCTCCAGCGGCAACTCGTCCATACGTGGACCAAACCCCGGACTGTGTGCGGACGACAGCGACGGCCCATTGTAGCGTCGGCTCTGCATCCCTCTCGCCTGGGCATCTCTCATCAAGCTGTTGGGACGCAGCCCGAACGACGACGACGCAGGGGGCGGCTCTCTCCTCGGGATGCGTCGCGGTGGGTCGAACGGCAGGTCGTCCAGCGGCTCTCTCCCTCTCATTTCCCGAGCGTAGAGCTCGTGTTCCGCCGGGTGACTGGACGCTCGTCTGTGGAGCTGAGAGGACGACGACGCGTCGCCTCCGAATTCCCGCTGCATGGCTCGCTGGTATTGTCTCTGCTGCTGGTGATAGCGTTGCAGCTGAGCCTGGCTGTGGCGCGGCTCCATCTCGTGGAAGGCTCTGGCCCTGGCGGTCTCGTAGTCTTCCGCGCCCTGCAACACGTCCGGGTGGTCGAAGTCCAGATGGTCGCCGCAAGCAAAGCCTCCGCCAGCGGCAGAGGCAGAGGAGGCTCTGGACCCGCGCATGGCTCCTCCTTTGGACGTCCTGGAGCGGAATACCCCGACGTCCATCGCAGAAGAAGCTCTCGTATCGTGGCTGCCTGGCGACCCGTCGAAGGGCCAGTCACTGAACCCCAGCGGTGGCTGCGTCTCCATGGCTGGAGGACAGCATCCCATCCAAGAAATCAATGAAAATTAGTAGAAACAAACGTTCTGCGTAACGGCCGAAGCGGTTTACGCACGCGGGGGCCAGCGGCGCGGTGCGGCGGCTGCTGCTGCTTCAGGCGGTTCGCAGCTGTCCATGGGGCGGCGGCTCTGGCTGGGGCGGCGCGGCACGGGCTGCAGCGTCTTGACTAGGTCGCTGGCAGACAAGAAGGCGACACCCTCGTGTCTGTCGTCTCCGTCCCAGCGCCGAGGGGCGGGGCGCGACGAGGCGCGGAAGCGGCCGGGCGAGTGCATCAAGGCTGTTGAACGAGCGGCGGGAGGATCTGCGAATACTACTGACGCTGAGCAAGCACATAAATTGCCCGCGAGTAATTGTTTGCTCAAGGCTGTTATTCTTGCATGCTGAATAAGTTTCGGAAGGGACGTGGGAAAGAGTAATAGAAACCTTCCAGAATAGATGTACTGATTTAATGAATTGCATTAAATTCGTGTATTAGGAACCTTGAGGAAAACATATCCGGTTATATAAAGTTGATTAAGTTTGAGATGGAATAATTGGTTTTAATAGATGAATAGATTATTATAGGTTAAGGCCAGTTGTAGAGGGGAGAGGCGTATAGACACGGCACCAAAGCATGGTCGAAAACTGTGGGGAGCAAGTGCCGAACTACATGCCGCATTTGGTTGCACTGGTTGCTGGCTGTGCAAGCTGGCGAAGAAGCACTGATAGCTTTGCTGGTTAAGTTGTCTTGGTGCGCTGTGCTCTGCGTCTTGCGGGATGGCGTGTGATACGAGACGATGCATGTCGCAATCTGATCGGCGCATGAAATCGCGTTAATCTTACAACTCTGTCATGTGGATTGGCCACAAAGTTTCATTCCACGCAAGGGAGCCGTGGCGCTGCGTCCCTGGCGGGGACAAGTTCGCACCCTTTCCACGTTGATAGAAAGCTACCTGTCATCTGGGACCAATGCTTGCATCTACAACCCAACAAGCCACCTGAACAGCAACTTGGATATATACTGTACTTTAGTCCTCATGTGCGACAGAGACCTCGTAGAAAAGCGGTCGTGCCATTTAGCTCACCTTTTTAGGGGTACCTGGTATACATACATGTACATGTATTTAAAAAATCTGTAGTTGGTATTTTGCTCGCTCTGAGTCAGGGTGTAGAGCCCTATTGCGGAAGCCGCGCGTAAACTGGTTTTGGCGGGCGATTCAGATTGGTGTTCCAGCGCCTATAATAAAAGCATATCAATCGTCGGCATATCTATTGGCGATAGTCTTTCACCATGCACATTCGAAACTGCCTGCCATGCCATCTTCGATGTTCCTTGCCAAATGAAACTGGGCTCAAATCACCAACAAATTACTTTACTGCAATTCAATTCAATCCAATCCAACGGCCTAACGCTGATAGGGCCTACCAGTCTGAGCTGTACGTGCTAGCTGCTAGCCCGTAATGAAAATGAGTTGCTGGGCTGTACTGTAAGGTCTACACAAATGAGACGACGTCAAGCAAAACGTTGCTTATGAACTGGATTTGGTCATTTTGAACCCTAACCCTTAATTGTTATTATTAATATATATGAAACTCGGAGTGGAATGCTGTCACACCGTGTGACTCACACGTATCCCTGTAGGTGGGCTACTCTTGCGCAGCTTTGGGTACAGTTAGCCTACTACATCGCAGTCAAGTTAAAGCTGATACTCGAAGAGCTGCAGTGGCCTGAAAAAATGCTTCATTTTCAAGTCTTAAAATAGCGACCTTGTGTTCAAATGATACGCTTTCAAAAAAATATCGGATCCTTCACGCGAGAGTTCACATTACGACCACCACTTGTCATCTGGAGTCGTCAAAAACCCTTGAGCTGGAGCCTGCTATACCATTTTTAAACGCCACTGCAATTACCACGGCTTCCCACCATTTTAGCTGATGGTTGACCTACAAAGACTCTTTGTCAAAGAGTAAACCAAACCAATCGATCATTCCATGCAGGTTTCGTGGTGAACGACGTTTTCTGTCCCGGAGCTTGAGCGTTACTAGCATTGGCTAAAATACGACTCCTCAATCTCTACATGTAAATTAGCATAAGCGAAAATTATTATTGAAAGGCAGCGTTTGCAGCAAGCGTATGTGCAGTGTTTCCCCCGCACCCTTTTTATCCTAGGCTTATATTTGCTGGACTTCTCCTGTTGCCGTTTTACCCTATTTATTATATTATTAATATTATTATACATGTAATACATTTCCTTTAGGATTGGAATCCGAATCTGAAAGAATTGTCAAAGAAAAGGCACGGTGAAATTGTTTTTGGTTCCCAAATTTGTTTCACGGCATTGGTGGACGCGCCTGTTGTTGAAGCTGCTGCGTATATCGACTTGGGAATGTAGTTTTCGGCACATCATATCAACGTGTATGCCCGTAACATATCTTTTTCCTCGCCTTGATTGGGCTGATAGAGTAAGTAGACTTCGAGGCTGCTCACTGCATGTTGCAGCACCAGCCTGGAAGGGACGTCAAAATTCTGGCATCCCAGCATTGATCATAAAGACTGCACAGACACCACTTTTTTAAGGCGAGATTTTTTGCGGCAGCAGCACTGATCTCTGGTTTCCCACTCTCATTCAGACAATCACATCTACGAGTAAAACTTGCATTGAACTCGATGCGTCGTATTGAAAACTATTATACCAAGAAATAGTCAACAGGTACTAGAACTACATGTATCGTTGCAGGGCTAAGGCTGGGTACTACCGGCAGTTGACCTGCCGGATCTGTCGGATCTCAGTTATCTGGTCCGTGTGTCAGGAACACTGGGGCGGGCGACATAATATATTATAACGATCTCAATAATCCCCTTTCTTCATTTGTGACGCAATGAAGCCGAATAAGGCGCTTGTGTCGTCGTCGCCGCCGCATTTTGATCGCTTTGTCCCTGCTGGCTGCAGAGATGAGGTTTCACGACGTACAGCAAACCTCGCCCTTAGCTGGACTGGGACCATGAAGTCGAGCGTCTGCTGCATAAAGGAGAATTCGACAATCCAGAATCCTGCAGGATCTCAGCTAAAACCACCCACCCTGATTAGCCAAAATCCCCGAATCCTGCAGGATTTCAACTAATACCAGCCAGCCTAAATATCCTCTGAAAATAGGCATTGCTCAACACGGCACCTGGAAATAGCGGCAGTCGTTCCATCGTCTTATGATCCAGTATCACCAAGCTCGAGGACGACGACCAAGGGCATCGTCGATAAAATAAGCATCAAGTGATAGCACCGCATAACTCGACCGAACGTCCGAGTCTCGGGAAACCTCGAGGGCTAGAAATTCGAGCTGAACCAAGCTGCTGAGAGCATGGCATCCAGCATCCCCAGGCCACGGCCATCTTTAACGGCAGCCCAAGGTTTGTCCCCCGTAATGAAAGTTCCCCTTGGCAGCAGAGTCGTGCTTTCCAGAAGACGCAATGGTGCTGTGAGATATGTTGGGAAGATAGCCAACGAGTCGGGCGAATGGTACGGCGTGGCATTGGACGAACCCAAAGGCGACAACGACGGCATGCGGGGTAAAGAGCGCTACTTCTTTTGTCCACCCAACCATGGTATCTTTGTGCGTCGAAAGGAGATTTACTGCGTCAAGGAATCAGGCAGCGTAGCCAAGAGTCCACCTTCCCCCGTCACCGACGAAAGCAGTAGTTGTAGCAGCAATGTCTCATACACTTCGACGGATCAGCAAGGGGACGCATACGGGGCTGCAGCAACGAGTATTGTTCATCCAGTCCCAGCCAATGCTGACAACCCGGCCTCCCCTTTGATGAAAACCTTCAAAGGTTTCCGTAAGCAGCTCGACTTCATTTCTCTAAAGACAGTGGGGCCGGGCAGGAGTAGAGAGGCGAGTCCAGTCGCATCGCCAACGTCAAGCTCACCGTCATCTCCAACTGCAAAGTCAGGCTTGAAGCCGCCCTCGCCATTCCGACGGTTTTCATCTTTCTCTCAAGGTCTACCAACCCCTCCAAGTCCGGGAAGTCCTACCAACAAGACTGTTGCAGCATCAACTGACGATAGAAGAAGGCCGTCTACTATCCCGTTGTCACCCAAGCCATCTCCTGTCCGGCGAGTCAACAGCTTTAGAATGTCAACTCCAGACAACAACGATGGCATCCGGCCAGTAGAAATCACGTCTCCACCATCGTCAAACCGCTTCAACAGCTTCCAGTATTCACCTACCAACCATTACGCTATCGCTGCAACGATTGTTGAAAATGAAGGATCTGCGCCTGCGTCGCCTACAGAATTGCCAACTACCATCAATTCGCCAAGTTATGAGGTCCAGCCCACAACTGATAGCGTCAAGGACGATTTGATTAGCTGGGCACAGACTACTCACGCCGTGTCAACTGAAGACGAGCGCAGCACTGACCAAGCCCAGACTTCAGAGATCCCACCGATCTCTTTCAGCCAAAGCGATAGTTTTATGAAACCTCCAATCGAGAGAAGCGCTTCAGTGGAGATTGGGCCAGCTACTGATCAAGATCCAGTACGTCAACCCCACGCGGTCGAGGGCGATTCCAAACTTGCGTCACAGGAACGTACCGGGGCTTTTCACGTTCTTCCTATCGACATTAGTGCGATAGATCGTACCAGCGACATCAGTACAGCAGAACACTTAACTTCGACATCGCCACGAGACTTGTCCGTACACAGCACCCAATGCTCCGATCCTATCCAAGACACCGATGCCAAGCATGAAGACAGCAAAACAAATTCGACCGATAGGACCCGCTCCTTCCGGTTGTCAGGGCTGACGAGCAGCTTCCGAGTTCCTTCTATTGACGTAAGTCGGTGCCCCCCACCGTCTTCATCGGAAAACTCTCCGTCAATACGCCCCAACAGCCTCGCAGGGTTGTTGTTTGACCACTTACCTGTATTAGACGATGCTAGCGAGGATGTCCAAAGTTCGTCAACGGGTAGCATCGTGCCTAATCCTCTGGTCGATATCAACGAGGCTTCTGCAGCATCGGCCCCCGAGACACGAGCTGGTAGCAAACTACCACAAAGAAGCCCGCGCAACCGCCAGGAACATACTGCGGTGGAGTCGCTTTCACCAGACAAGAAGCTTGCCGAAGCCGGATCTGGAGAGAGACCGCTGTTCTTCCGACGGATGAACGTAGGACGTTCTCCGATGGAGCGTAGGTCAAGCTACAGCTCTTTCTCTGCTTCGTCGTCCTCACCGCCAAAGTCGCCAACCTCCAGCAGCACCGCAAACGCAGCGTCTCGGTCGTCACGAGTGACCGAATTGGAAAAAGAGATAAGTGCCATGCGCTCAAGTCACGAGAACATCGTAGCCGTGTTACGGGCTACCAACAAGCAGCATGCCGGAAACGTGCTCGAGTTGCGAGCGCAGGTGGCAGCACTAACTGAGGGCAATCTCTGGCTGGAGAGACAACTGACTGCTAAAGGCGAACTTGTTCGGGAGCTGCGCGAGATGGACAAACAACAACAGCGCGATAGCGTTAGTGTGAACGAAGTTGAGAAGTTCCTCGATATCAAGGATGCGCAAATCCAGACACTCGAGCGCGAGATGGCACAACTCCGGCAGCGATTGGCACGACTCGAATCCGACAAGGACAGCCAGCTCTATCAGCAACTCCAGTACTTCGAAGCACGCCGTGACCGTGATGAGAAACGTATTAACGAGCTTCGGAAGGACGTGTTGGCAATGGTGAGTTCTTGCGTAAGCTGTGAGGGAGGCTGGAGTGATCCATCGCGACTAACCCAAGAAACGTTATGTATCTCTCAGTGCAATGAGCGCATCGAGCTGCAGTCTGAAGTGCGCGACCTCAAGGAGATGACGCTCCGGTTCTTTTGAATACGGATCCAAACTTCAAACTTGAGCGCGCGTCGTGGGGATGGCTAGACAAACCTCTTCCTCTTATACCCACACCATACCACTCCGTTGCTTTGACACGTTGGTAATTCAGGAACGACATCAGCAGTTTTTCAGGATCAGCCGGACTCGAGTACATGTATCTGATGTACCAGTAGTTGGAAGTACAGCGCAGGGTAGACGGATGGATCGCTCGATGGATGTTTGTTCGTTGCAAAATTGATTGCCACCAACTTATAAAAACCACGTAGATCTATCAGGAGAGCAGCGAGCGTCCAGTGGCTTGAATGCTCGCGCCTACGGCGGCAAGCTGCTGTCCACTCTCCATTGTCGAGGCATCCATTCCAGTGCTCCGATCGTCAATAGATATCTGTACTAACTACTTGCAGCCGCAGCGATCTGCGGCCGCGATTTTTTCGGTTATGCTCACTCACGCACGCACGTATAGAAGACGCACCTGGTGGCCGGCGCCCTTGCTTATACCTTCAAGACCTTGGCGTTGACCTTCTTCTGGTTTTTCTTCCGCTTTTCCTTGCGGCGCTGGTTGCGCGCCTTCTTCTGCGCCTCCGAGAGCTTTTGTGCCTCCGCGACACGAGCCACCTCGTCCACGCCATCGGGCGACTCAAAGCCATCGCTCGCCGTCGACGTCGACGAAAGCGGGGCCTTGGAGATGGATTTCTTGCGATGATTGCGTTTCTTCTTCTTGGGCTTCTGCTCCGCAGCCTCCGCCATCTGCTTGGCCGCAGACGTGAGCGTCACCACCGACGCCTTCTTCTCTGACATCTCCACCTTGAACGAGTGCGCGTCATCCGAGTTGCTCGTGATCGTCACCGTCTTACCCACCACAGTTTTGGTTGCCGTCGGCTGACTCGTCACGTTCGTCTCCACAACGGTAGAACTGCCCGTCGTAGTAGTAGTAGTAGTGGTAGTAGTAGTCGTCGTCGACGTAGTAGTAGACGGCTTCACTTCCTCGGTCTTGACTTCTTCAACATTAACCTCCTCAACCTTGGGCTCCTCTGTCTTAACTTCCTCTGCCTTCACCTCCTCCTTCTTCTTCTCAACCTTGACCTCTTCAACCTTAGGCTCCTTTTTCTTATCCTCGACCTTAACTTCGACCTTCTCCTTCACCTCCACCTTCTTCTCTTCAACATTTTTCTCCTCAACCTTAGGCGCCACCTTCTTGGCATTCATGGCATTGTCCTTGATGGCGGATGCCACGGCCGCTCCAAAGGCCGCGTTGACCAACGCCTTCTTGCCCTCCTGGGCCTTGTCCGAGAGCTTCTCCTTCTTCTCCTCCTTGGGCTGGGGCTCCTCCACGGGCTCCTCATTGGCGCTCTCGTCGCTGGCCGTCTGCTCCTTCTCGCCCTTGGCCTTCTGGGCCTTCTTGGCTTCCTTCAGCTTCTTCTCCACCTGCAGAAACTCGCGCAGCAGCTTGGTCACCGTCTTGGGCTGTTTCCTCCGCTGGTAGAACGTGGTCACTGCCTTCAGAAATGTGTCCAGTCTAGGCTGGCGGTCCTCAGGCTTGGGCGAGAAGAAGAAGCCGCCCTTGGGCGGGAAGTCGAACTTGAAGCTGCGCTCCGCGGACTTGAGCTGCTCGTAGAAGGCCAGGAATTTGCTGTAGCGGATGGCCAGCGTCCAGGACGCGCCGTCCAGCGTCACCACCGTCGTGTACGCGTGGAACGACGAGTAGTCGAAGCCCGTCACGCGCGCCGAGAGCGTCGCCAGCGAGGTCATAATTGAGGTTTTAGCTTCCTGTCCTGAAGACGCACACACACGGGATGAAGACAGGTGAGCTCCACGACGAAGATTCTGGAATGGGGCCGAAGGAGGTGAGGGTGGCGAGGCCTTGCGAGCCAAGCAAGGCGCACGGTCTTTAGACCAGAAAGTGGCCAGTCTTGGATTTGCTCTGTCGTCGTGATGTGTCAAGTGGGGCTTTGCTCCAATTGTTTGGCCAAATTTTGTGCCCTCGGGACCATCTTCGTCACAAATTCATGTAGAGAGCATGTCTGCGCTTGCCTTTCAAGCGCCGCGAGCTTCTTGCAGACACGTCGATAGGCGTCACCAAGCTGTAGATGTTCAGTGGCGATGGCGCCAGAAGCGTGCCATGAAGCAGCCAAACTCGGATGAAGTGCTTGTACAAGATCCACCTGAAGTCACATTTTGAGACCATTTTAGGGTTCCTCGATTCCGGCCGATAGACGGTGGACTTTACACTTTTGGTGATGGTAGCCGCGTGGCGTGGCTGCCAGCCTCATGCTCTGAATGGCAACTGGACATGTGCAGCACATGCCTCCGAATGGAAAATGCATTTGGCACCAACACTTCGCTGCATTGCCAGTTGCAATTTGCAATTTGCCACTCCAAGTTGGACGGACTCCAACCTCGCCGGATCGACACCAACAAGACTTGTTGAACAAGCTCATGATGAGCAGAAACTTCGTTGCGGGTTCCCTGAGACAGTCAAAGCAGACACCACCGACTCGGAGCCGAGTCGGTGGCTCCGAGCTGTGGCAGCCAGTGCTTGCAGTGCTGGTAATGACAGTCCGATTAGAAACGTCTAAACGTTTATACTGTTTATACGTTTTATACTGTGCGTATAAACAGTTTTGACGAGATCGAACTCGTAATTACCCGTAAAAAGTTGACTTGATTTTTATAAACTGAAAATTTCGGGGGCAATAAATCAGATCGCTGTCGCAGCGCTTTGGTACACTGTGCCGCTTGAACGAACGTCCAAAACTTCAGTAAAAACGTCTGATTAACGAATGTACACTCAGGAAGGTGTTATTACGTGTTTTTATCAAAGAACGTTTATACACTGGTGCTTGGGCTCGCACTTGCCCGCGATAAACTTCGCCGAACGCTTTCGCAGCCAGACAGAGAGACAGCAAGCTGCCGCAGTCGACACCTCCGACTCGAACAGGATGCTTGTGTTTGCGATCTTGGATGACTTGGATACATGTACCTTGGATACCCTGCTGGTCATGAGGGAAGATGAAGCTGCTATAATAGTGGTGCGATTTCGGGGCAGCGGTTGCTGTACCGAAGTTTGGGTCAAACTGGACGGGTAATTACTCGAGCTGTACTTGCGGCGCTGACTTATCCACCATGGACTACACTTACATTATCTTATATGTTACTCGCTCTGAATGTGCTCGCTCGCTCACACGACGATGCCTTCGCTCAGCCGCTGCGGCAAGGAGTACCGGGACGTACCCACGTCGCAGTTGAATCCCTGGAAGAACACTGGGTGACGGTAACGCTTCAGACGCAGGTTCAGTTCCTGTTCGGCGCGCAGGAGCTGGGCCTCAGTAGCTTCGGCTTTGGCCGCCGCTTCAGCCTTCGCGCGGGCCTCTGCTTCAGCTGCCGCTTTCGCATGGGCTTCCGCCTCTGCTCGCACAGCAGCCTCGTTCTCCTCTTGCTGCTTCTTGACAGCGGCAGCAGCCTCTTGCTCCTCCTTCTCTGCTGAAGACGAACCGAACGTGCCCATGCGGCGAAACCAGCTCACCACGGGGTTTTCAGATTCGGTTTCCCTCTTGTTTGGCTCCGGATCGGCTTCTTCACTCTCCTCCTCCGACGATTCATCTTCCTGGACGGATTTCTCCTGGGCTGCTTCAGTTTCTGACGCCGAAGCCGAAGCTGACACCTTCGCGACGGTATCCTGCTCGATCTCCGGAACTGGTGTACCTCCAAGATCAGCTTCAATGGCCACCACCGGCTCGAGTTCTTTTTCCTCCGGGGCTATCGAAACGCCCTCGGGCTCCTCCAACACGGGCACCGAAGACTCAATGGCTGGTTTCGTGGGGATAGCCTCGGTCTGTACAGCCGGCTCCTCGTGCGCTACAGGCTCCACGATTGGGGCCGCCGGTTGCTCTTCCACCTTTGAGACGGGAACGGGCGTGAGCACCTTCTCTTCCTCGGCAGGCTGTTGCTGCTCAGTCTTCTTCTCCATCTTGGCAGCCTTGGACTTCTCGACGTTTTCCTTCATAGTTGACACCACTGCTGCCTGGATCGCTCCGTTGACGAGCGTTCTGCGACGTAGCATCGCGATGTAGTCTTTGGCCACGGTGCCACCGGTCAGCTGCTGTTGCATAAGCTGTGCCTTGCCCTCTGGCTTTGGTGAGGACACGACCTTTGCAACTTCTTGCTCTTCCTCAGGCTCCACAGCAGCGGCTTCTGGCTTCGTTTCTGGCTCGGCTGGGGCAACCACCACTCCCTCTTCAGCATCGTTTACTTGGATTTCGTGATTGGTGTTCTCGACCTCAGCTTTGAGCTCTTCGTGGTCCACTTCAACGTCATCTTCAACTTGGTTGTCTTCTTCAACAATTTGTTGTGTGGTGGTGTGGCCCTCCTGGTCGTCGTGGCCCTCGTCCTCGTGACCGCCCTCCAGAAAGTCGTCGTGGTCCTCGGCCACGGAGCTGCCCTCGCTGGCCGTGCGTTCATCGTCGTCGTCCTTGATGCCCATGTGCTCCGGGATCTGTAGCAGCTCGCCCAACAAGGCCTCCATGCGTTTGGGGTGGCCCCGCATGTCGAAGTAGGCGAGGGTGCTCAAGAGGAAGTCGTCCAGCTGCTCCTGCCGCTCTTCCGGGGGCGGCGAGAAGAACAGTCCGCCCTTGGGAGGGAACTCCACCGTAAAGTGCTTCTCGAGCGCCGTGAGGCGCATGTAGAACTGGTAGAAAGTGTTGTAGCGGATGCCCAGCGTCCACGTGCGGCCGTCCACAGCGACCTCCGTCGTGTAGGCGTGGAAGGTCGTGTAGTCGAACCCAGGGACGCGCGCGTCGATCTCCCTCATGGCGGCTTCGAAGCTCGTGTACAACTTGACCGAATCAGACTCTGCTCGATGCGGAAGATTCGAAAGTGAGCGCCAGCCAAGCCAAGGTTTCGTGGATAACCTTCGTTTTGTTTTTTCGCTGGTTGCTGAACATGTAGCGATCTTGAAGTTGAAGGCATCATCTAGCTATGCTTATTACTAAGTTACAGCTATTTTTTGCTCAAAGGGTGGCTAAAATGTCTCTGTCAAATCGCTACGGCTAATTTTCTTACGTCACGACTGTTAAAACTGGATGACTAACACGTCGCATTGGACAGGTAAAAGCCACGTATAGTGCCTCTTCAAACTGCACAGAGATCGCGGCACGTTTCCCGCGCGAAGCTGTTTGCGCCCGCTGCCCGAGCACTTTCTGCAGCCTTTCAGGGGCGTTCACACCTGCGATCACTGTCCGAGAACTTCCGGCAGCCTTCCTGGGGTGCTCACATTGCGAATTTTGGCGTGGCTCATTTGGGCCCAACTTTGTCCTCGGGCAGCAGCGATTGAACTGCGACAGGGACGGCTGACCGAACGGATAGACATACATCGATACTCGCTGAGTTGTTGGCCATTCCACGAGGTTTGGAGCCGCAACTCGGCCTTGGCAAGACCAAGACTCTTTGCGGTGACGCAGCCCCTTGTTTTTGACGAAGAGGACAGATTTTTCGGGGGCAAAATGATGAGACAGACGAATCGTCTGTCCATGTTGAAGTGATCTGATCAGCGGATCCGCTGTGGCTGCGTCGCTGCCAAAAAATGCATGGACTCCATCATGGAGAGTTGCTCAACATGTTCGCTGGGTGGGAGAATATCGGATAGGCCAAGTCCGCTTCTCCGAAAATGGTGCTCGAGGCCAGAAATCCCACGAAGAATCAGGTTAATAAGAGAACGATCGGAATACGATTCGGATCTGTGGCAAACTCGAGCAACGTGCACGGTTACTTGCGTCACCGGACAAACTGAAGCATGGTAACTGTCGTCTCCGACGACATGTACTGCACAACCAAATACTATTTTGAAATTAACTGGGCTTGATCACCCGACTTGCCGACAGCGGTCAACTTATCTGCGAGCGAGCACCATCGGCAGCAGCAGCGCGACACAGAGCACCACCAGGTTCGTCTTCTTCATGCAGCGGCGCCGGATGAACCCAAGTAACGACTTGGGCAAATAGGCGGCGATCCAAGACGAAACACGTCCGCTAGTGGCGAGCTCCTTCTGCTTCACGTTTTCTTTTGGGGGGGTGCTTTCGCTGACTGCCGGTTCCTCAGCTGCCTGTGGCTCCGATGGTGTGGACTCCTGTGCAATGGACTTGACAACTGACTGCTCCTCAGGCGATGGCACCACTGTCTCCTCTGGAAGGGTTTCAGCAACAGCCTCTACTGCTTGCTCTGCAATAACCCCTGCAACAGCCTCCTCCTTGGTTGCTTCCTCGATCTCTGGTGCAGACTGTTCAGCAGGCATCAGTGGTGAAGCAGACTCAGCTTCCTCTTGTTGAATCACTTCCTGCTCAACGGTAGCAATGCCTTCCTTGACCGCCTCTTTGGACACTTCCGTTTCCTCCGCAGGCGCGGGCGTCTCCACTTCAGCCTCTGCTTCGTCGTGTGCAATGGGTGCCACTTCTGTCTCCAATACTGGACGGAGCTCGTCAGCTACATGTACTGGACTAGCAAGCTGCACTGGCTCAAGGGCAGCAAGAAACTTATCCTCCTCCTTCAGGGCGGGGGCTTCCGTCGGTGCGACTTCTTGGACTGGACGTTGTTTAGTCTCCTCGGTCTCAGCAACTTGTGTCTTTTTCTCCTTTTGCTCCTTCGACGCCTTCTTCTCAACAGATACACTCTCCGTCGGGGGTTCGTGCATCGGCTCGTCTAGCACGCTCTCAGTGCTGGTGGAGACATCGTCGTCCTCGTGTTCAGGGGCCCTGAGGTGACGTGGCACCTTGAGCAGGTCGCACAGCAAGTCCTCAATCTCCGTCGGGTATCCCTTGGCAGCATAGTACGCGAGCACTTGCTGCAGAAAGACCTCTAGCTGCTCCTGTCTCTCCTCGGGCTTGGGAGTGAAGAAGAGCGAGCCCTTGGGTGGGAAATCTGCGTGGAAGTCCTTCGGCTCCTGCAGCACGAGCTGGTCGTAGAACTCGTGGAACTTGCTGTAGCGCAGCCCGAGTCGCCAGCGGTGGCCGTCCACGTTCACCTCCGTCGTGTACGCGTGGAAGGACGAGCGGTAGAAGCCCGTGATGTGCGCCGAGATAGCCTTCATGCTGCCTGCTTGGGGCGTTGCGTCTCTCAGCGGACAAAAGATAAACTGAGAGCAATTTTTTGCTGCAAAGCTGATGCCCAGCTCTGCGGATATCTGGCTGGACCCGTGTCCTTTTTCTCAGCAAATCAGCGTCATCGGCGATGGATGGCCTGTTTCCGCCACGGACGGATGCCGCCTCCTTGCGAAACGATGAGTCAAGGCGTTGCTCATGGTGGAGGTGGTGGTGGGGAGTTTTGCTTGCCACAAGGACGGAAGCTGGTAGAAGCTGGAAGGGTAAGCTGAGCTGAGCTGCATGTAGGAATCCAAGCATCTGAGCCTTGGACCCAGAACGTAATAACATAAATTTCAAGTTTCTGAACCGATTTTCGGAAATTTCCATTTGCGCGTTGAAGTGGTTGGCTGTTGTCTCCAATCATGGTCAAGCTCGTTGGACCCCAATGAGCTGGTCGAATGCGACTCAGCTCCGTCGAGCACTTCCCCTCGAACTTAATCTGCGAGGTCTCACTCAGGGCCGCCGATTGTGGCATGTATATTTATGAGGACGGCTTTGACAGATAAATAATGCCGCACGGCACGGAGAATCCTCTGCATAAATAATAACGCACATGACCAGCAACACATCAATAATGCCATAATGGCAGCTAAGAGCTACATTGTAGTATTTTCTTAGCTACGCAAACCGTCTACAGTGCCTACATCCCAATAACTTGCGTTCTGGCGCAGGAACAAGATCTGCTCGAGCGTGATCGGGTGCAGTCCGTTGCGCTCGTGCCCGAACGTGATGCGGGCAATGCTGAAGAATCTCTCGACTACATTGGAGGTGGGAGGGATACTGCGGAGCAGGTCATACTGCTGCTCGTTCTGCGCGAGGCGACGTCGTTTCTGCAGGCGCTCTACAAATGAGCCGTCATCCTCGTCGTCGGCTGGAGGCTCTGGGGTCACGCTTGCAGCAAACGGCCGCAGCGCGGCTTTCTCGGCCCGAGTGAATCGGCTGGTTTTGCCACGCAGGACATGAACGAAGCCCGACTCGAAGTCTGGGCTGTGAACGATGTCAGCTCTTGGCCCTGCATGTACATAAATGCTCTTGTTAGTGTATAAAATTGAATGAAGTGCGTCACATTACAAACTTATCAAGATAGGTAGTGTACTGGGATTTGATGGCAATGAGCCCATCAAGCCGCTCACGCACGTCAAGCAGGTCAGCTTCGCTTCCTTGGAGGGCCTTTGACACTGATTCGACGTCCTTGAGCTCTTTGAGGAGGCTGCCCAGACGACGATTGCAGGCTGGGGCGGGAAGAAGGTCTGCAATTTCATCGTCTTCTGCATCGAGGTGCTCCAGAAGCCTGAAGTATCGATGTAGCATCGTGTAAGCCTAAAATGAAACAAGTAAATAAATAGTCGAATATTAGCGTAAATAGTAAGTAAATAACACAGTAAATAGCGCAAAAGACGACAGCATAGCTAAAAGCGTACCTGAGCTTAGCGGATTGAGTCAGCGTCCGCAGCTTGATCATCAGCGTCTGCACTTCCGCGAGATCGGACTCATGATCTTGCAGCTCGTGCTGCACAGCACGATTGAGTCTGTGCGAAACACAGCCCACCAAGGGAACGCCAACCAAGGTCGAGAGGCGCCTATTGACACTGCAGTTGTCACCTACAATAAAAACACACTGGTCCAGCTGCTTGCCAAAGTCGCGTGGAAGCATGTTGGCAAGAAACTCTCTGTGTGCGACAGCAGAGAGGTCGTCGTCTTGCTCATTCAGGAGAGGGTCCATGCATAGCAGGGGGTCTTTACCTTGCCATTTACCTCATAGCAGGCAAAGACCGTGAGATAGTCCTCACCCAAATGGGTCCATCCGTCCAGGATTAGGCCAAAGCGCGCAGGCTTCTCAGAGGCAATCAACCTCTCCACCGCCAGCGAGACCCCTTCCATTGCGGCTCGCAGAGTCTCGACACACCAGGTCCAACGTGGTGTAGCTAGTTGTAAAACATAACATGCAAACTGTTAATAAGGGTCACTGAATCTTTAATCAGAGTTGAACAACTAGCAATTAGCGAACCGTCTCGTCGCCCGATTCTCACAAAAGGTGAGTGGCAGGTTGCTCAGAATAATCCATACCAACCACCCGTAGAGGTTTTGCGAGGATCGCCGCACGTAGCTCAGCAAAGAACCCGTCTCGGCCGTCGTGGCCTCGAGCATCTCTGCCTCGAAGTTCGGATGCTCCTGCCTCACGTGCTGCATGAGGTTGGTAAACCCGTTGCGGCGGGTCTATCTTCTAACCGTGCCGCAACGACAACGGAAGTATTCAAGAATAACTTCGTCAAAGTCATCGCGGCACGGCTGGAAGAAAAAACCAGTGACTTGGCCGACGTGAACGTTGGACGGGGAGGGCGGGAAACGACGACCATTGCTGGGAGAAGGCCGACTTGCTGGGGGGAGGGAGTTGCTGGTGTCTTAAACAGGCACAATGACAACAGCAGTCGTCCCAGCGCACTCGAACACCAGCCAAAGCTGCAACGGTTGGTTTTGAGAGGCCCATAAAATTTGTGAGTGATTTATGATATTCAGTAGGCTCTTCCAAAACATTTATGATACGTGGTGGGGTATAAGTTTTGAGTAAAAATTATGATATTGAGTAGGCTCCTTGCATAAATTATGATATGTGCTGGGTCTCGAGCTTACGATACATTTATTTATGAAATATATGACAATTATTGATATGGCCATGCTAATTTCGACGGCCCTGGTCTCACTCCGACCTCGTGCGCAGCGGGTGGATCAAATCTTGTGCGAATGGGTTTGTCCTTGATCGACACCGGTCCGAGATCCGTGTTACATGTATTATAGTTTACCTATTCTATTAACCCCTTGATGTGACAATATCCGAACAGCTCCAGTTGAAGTGATCATAAATCATGATGTTGGATACTTCGAAGTATATTATACATGTTAAATACGGTCCATTTGTTCGTAGGAGGAAGATTGGCTTCGACATGAATCCATGGGCGATGCTGGCTCTAGATCGTTTGGGTTGTGGACAGCATCCACTAAAGAAATGCCGGGACTGAGAGCGGAGTAGTCGCTACTCATGGAGGCCAGCATGGGCACGCTGCGGATCATAGCGCGACCTGCCGGGGCGTTTGCATCTTCTTTCTCCATCTCTCGACAAGCGCGTTGAGATTGTCGAGACGCTTTCCAGAGTAAGCTAAGCGCCACGATCAGCAACATAAAATCCATGGCAACGAGAAGCACCGGCGCGAACAGATCCATCCCTTTCCTTTCAACGTATTTCGCCGAGTTGCGCACGAGGAACGTGACACCTACGAGGTAGCCAAGTCTTTCAGTCAGGTACGTGGCGCTAGTGATGTCGACGGCATCCACGTAGGCAATCATGGCGTGCAGGATGCAGACCACGAGGAGGAAGTAGACGACAATGAAATTCTTGCTCACTTCCGTCGTAGATATGACCAGGTGTACGATGCCCAGCGGAACGAGGAAGTCGTTGAATCGGTCCCAAAACACTTGCAGCGCGATACTTGCTTTCTCGTACCTGGCACCCTTCACGGCACCAGCGCCAGGAAGCCCAACAGCAGACCGACCAAGTCCCTGCAGTGCTCGTCCCAAGCTGTCCACTGCTCTTGCTGCTGCGATAGCGCAGATAAGATCCGCAACTAGCGCGTTGACACCTCTTTTGAATGTAAACAAATTATCCTGGACAAAGACAACACCAAAACTGTAGATCGAGACTGGTAGTAACGATACCTTTGCAACCACAACACCCACAGCAAAGTAATTGGGGATGGTAGCGTCGTCGTGTGGTGCTGCCCATGCGTTTTCTCCCAAACACTTCGACGAGTACAACACATACCACCGAGCAAATAACGAGACTCCCAGCACTGACGAAAATATAGTGGCGAGGTACAACGCAGTACCATCCGCCTTTTCCATGAGTTTCTCTTCATTGCTCGCCCCCTTATCCTGGCCCAGAAGTCCCAGCATAATCTGCACATTGGCGGCGTCAGAGGTTTCGTAGAAATTGAGCACCACCAACACTGAGTAAGCGCAGTCGAGGAAGGCAAACGCCCATTCCTTCGGTGCAACACCATGCAGCACCGTTTTCTTCCAGACGCCAAGACGTTTAAGCTCCAGACACTGTTTAAGCACGCTGTCCGATCGTTCTGGCTGCCTGTGGTGAGGACCACGGGGCACTTCCCAACAAATACCCGGAGTTGCAGTCCCAATATCTCCAACCTGTTGCTCGTTGCATGTGCTAGCATCGCTGGAACTCGAAAAACTGCCACTGGTTGGGGTGTTGCTACCAGCATTAGTGGGCGTCATTGTTAGCCTCCGGGCCCTCTCCACACGTCTTCGATGACGGCGTCGATGACGGCCTTCGTGCAGCCGCAGCCCAGTGAGCACGACATCAGCTATCAAAAAGACGACAGCGCCAGCTATGTCGTTGTTCAAGGTTGGAGTAACCATGACAACGTTCATGCCCATAACAATCGTCATGACTGTCACGTATCGATGAAGCTGGTAAGAGAGGTGTTCAGGGGTTGAGCCTCTCTGACAGCACGTCCAGCTGGCCCAAGCCATCGAGGGAACCTCTGCCATTAGCAGTAGCATCTCGCTCTGGTTCAGGAAGGACGACACCATGCCGCAGTCTTTCCAGCGGTCGAAAAATGTGAGGGTCAACTGCTTGGCAGTAACCTTCCCGTGTGCTTCCTCTTCGCACCAGTCGTAAATGATTTCGCCGCGTGTCCGACTTACCAACCACGTGTGTGCAATTGCAGTTGCGTCTACAAGTTCGCACATGACGAGAATGAGTGCACTACAAAGTTCACTCGTCACTTGCTTTCACTCCAAGCCGGGAGAACTTTGAAGATGCAGCATCACGTACAACAGGAAGAAGATCTTGAGCACCGGCGGCAGGTATCGTCGTCTTGTGGAGAATTTCATAGGACACGTGCAGTCCAACAGGGCGCTGCGCAGACCCTACTGAATGAGTCTCGTGCCCCACACGACGAAGACTCAGCACGAAAATGACCATGAGAACCTGCGGAACGTGATCCATCACCACCGGCAGTGCAATTGGCGCGTCCCCACCATCGAAATCTATAGCTTGGAAGCAGTTGATCACAGCGCCAGCTACCTCCACCTGCTCGAAGCACAGCACTAGGAACTCGAACACGCCCAGCTCCGATGGAACGATGGCGCTGTGTTGGTTCTGCAACCAACGAAATGACTTTGCTGCAAGCTGCAGCATGACAACGACAGCGACGACCTCGTCAGTTAAAGTCGAAGCGCTTGCAATGAGCTGCACAGGGCTTAGAACAGTCAACAACACCCGAATGTGTTGTCTTGGGCTGGCATAGAGAGCAGCAAAGCTGTGATTACCGAGAAGGTGGGGCTGAAGCACAATGCGTAATCGAAGTCGCGTGATCGTAGCTAGTGATTACAGAACCATGTCACTCCAGCTTTCCAGGGGATTTAAGGTTTCAATCCACTTCAATTTGAAGCGTCGACAAGTGCAGCTACGTGGCTGTTGTATCCTAATCGCGGTTGTCCTCTTCGTGACTTCATTGTTACAAGTATAAGTCCTTTCGTATGTCGTCTTCACTGCCAGTGCGAGCTGTGCGTCTTCGGGGGTCCCAAAGTGCTTCACAGGCTCTCAATCTACCGCACTGCAGCCTGTTAATCGATATCTGACTATGCGGAGGTGCTGGTGGATGCATTCCGATCGAAGTTGTTTCTACTTCGTACTTGACGTAGTTGTCTAAGAGCTGCAATATCAATGGAAGAAGCGATCGCCTTCTCGTAGATAATTTGTGCCACATCGCCGTAGGCGGAGAGTCAAACTTTAAGGTCTCAACTCTCGACGACATGTGCTGGCAGCAGTCAAGAGAGATTCGACTTGAACAATGCCAAGCTTATCCATACAGTGACCTCATGCGCAGTTGATGTGGACATGGGCGGGGAATGGACAATCTTGTCGCTGTTCAGTGACAGCGAGTGACACTCGCCGAGTGTGCCTCCATGCTAATCAACCTTCCAGTGTAGCAGCGTTATTTCGGGTTCGAGCGCTGCGTGGAGGAGTATCCGTTGAGGGATACTTGTATTTCCGGAAGCATGAGGATTCGAGGACGTCCCAGGATGCGAAGGTGCTAGGAAACTAACGCGGTTGCCTAGAATTAGATCATGGTAGTGCTAGCTAGACAACGAGGTGGCAGAGCTCATTCTGCAATTCTCTCTGCACTGACAAAGTCGAAGAACACCCAAGCTCAACCCTCACGGCAAGATGGCGAACCCCGCTCCCGGCGACCTGGCCTTTGTTGGACCCGCCCACATCAACCAGCTCTCGGATTTCCAGTACGTTGAGCTTGTCTCCGTCGACGACGCAACCGCCTCTGTCAAGTTGGCAGGTCCGGAAGAAGAACCCGGACGTTTGACGTCACTCCCAGTTGAAACTTTCCGACACCGGGCGGTGCACGCGTGTGAACGTGAGTTATGGCCGGGTTCCTTCGTTGCACACCCAGTTGCTTTCGCTCGGACATCAACTGACGGTATCGACGAATGATCGTACGGAGTGGTTTCTGGGTACACTGTGTCGGATGATGACACTACTCTCCATATTCTGTGCCACGACGGTTCGGTGCGTCTGCTACTCACTACGGCAATGTTGGTGATTAAGGCAGTTGTATTAAACTACGCCCTACAAACTGGCACCGGTGTGAACACGGCCGCGGTGACCTCGACAGAGCTCCTGGAGCATCTAAACAAGGTCATCGTATCGTGCTAGCGCCGTCGATCCGGGCTTCCTAAAGAAGTCATCCAGTCAATGTCTGTTCCCTTCGCAGGAGATGACATCGTCCTGTTGATTCAGCCAGCGACCCTTCAACTAGTGCGAGTTCGTCGCCAGCACATTATCGACTGCAAAACGGCCGCGCGCACTAAACGTCCTGAGGAATTGTACGTGGACCCTACGATACTTCAAGGTGCCGGGACCAACCGCCGACGACTTCAGGTGGAGGCCCCTCGGAGAACTACCAGTCAAACACCTCCAGTCCGTCGCCGCGACGATTCTAGTGACTCTGACCGTGACGATGAGGACGAGGAATCATCGATGTCTAACTTGAGTAGATCGGAGGATGAAGATGTTCAAAGGGTGCAACATATGCACCGCCCCCTTGCCAAGCGCCGACATGTCGAGAGAGTTGAACTTGCATCGGGCCCAATTAGCAGCTCAGAAGACGAAGAGAGAACCACTTCCGACGCAGCAGAAATCGTGGGGTGGTCTTCCACCCGTCGGCGATGCAACGCCAAGCTCACGCCGCCATTGTATGACCACGCCATACAGGCAAGGAACCTCAAATGTTACTCCAGTCTGCTCAACAGTCTCAGTACCTCGACTTCATTGGCACCCCGCATGTGCTTTGCGGCACGTATTACTGTGGATTCGGTGTGGGCCTGTCGATCATGCACTTTCGCCGTGCACTTCCGACGGACGAGGTGGCAACGACAGAAAGCGGGGTTAACATGTGGGACTTCTCCTACAGGAATGCGTTGTCTGCTCCACCACGAGCGACCAGCTTTAGCGATCTCATCGGTGCTCTATCAGCCTTCCACAAGTTCGCCAAGTACTTCTACAACAAAAATACCAAGCGGTTCATTGGAGCTGCTCGTGATTTCACCATCGCATACGCTGACAGTGCTCCGTCCGACCCGGTCATGGCTCGAATTCTCACTCACTGGGTCAATACCAAGTTTAGCAGATCTCGAAGTCAGTTGGTGACTAAAGGGCTCCGGTCTGCTCTCCGTGTGCTGAAGGAATTTAGCCGTAACGACGAACAACTTGTCGCTCTGAAGGAAGCGTACCTGTCTTGGAAAATCGCGGCACCAAACTCGGGGCTCAAGCGTGGTGGTGAGGTTGACACCACATCTCGCTCGACCAGACAAACGGACTACCACCAGCCACCTAAAGCAAAAATCCCTGCCAGCGTAATTCATTCTCTCCCGAAGGGAGATGACGGTCGCCGTCTTTGCCTGCGCTACGTTTCCAAGGCTGGATGCAATGCTGCCGAGTGTGCTCGTTCGCACTTTAAGCCGGATGCGCTGTCAGATGAAGCCAAAACAGTGATCTCTCAGCGCTGGAAAGGTCTGTCGGCTGAGTGCAGGAATTTATGAAGTCAACTTTCGCTGGAAGAACAAAGTCCAGCTGTCGTGACCTCATCTGAGCAGCAATATCAACGTGCCGAGCAGATGCGATACGACCGCTTCATGAATACCCTCAACAAGACCCACAATGTGAACAAGGGTACCGTCCGCAAGCACTGGGAAGACATGACTACACGACTTCATGTAAATATGCCCACCATCGATACGTCTAAGACGGACGACATCGCCTCCAACCAGGTTCACTTCTGGTTAGAGCTGTCGTTACGTGTGAGACTTACTCTACCTGACACTGCTCGAATATTTCGTGGCCAAACTGCTGAAGATGAACGTCAGAACAAAGATCTGTATGAACTCAAGTCGTCTCAGCATCCTGACATGAAAGACATCATCGATATCTGGAACGACATTGTAAATCATGGCGTCGTCCCGCGTTGGTTACCTACAAAACCGCAGTATTAGACAAATAGACCAACAAATCACCGAAGTATTGCCGGCCATGGACCCAGTATTCGGCGCCACCTCCGAAAAGGTCAACTGGAGGGCCGGTACCTGATCGTGGATGCTCAACTTCTTGATCAGTGGCCCGAACTCTTCATCAGCCCGCTTGCTGTAGTCGACAAGCCGGGCGCTGTCGAAAACGATATCCGTCTAATCAACGACTACTCATTTCCGCCCGAGGCGTCGGTGAACGATTACACAGATCGGACTGATCATCCTTTGATTTCGTACAATCCACCACGCGCTATCGCACGGCGAATCCTTCAACTGAAGCAATCGAACCCTGCTGCATCCGTACTGTTAATGCTTGGTGACATGGCCGGAGCATTCCGTCACATCCCGATCCATGCAGACGCAGTACACATGTTCAGCTTCATCTACGAGGATGTCCTCGTGATCGATCTGTCATGCGGTTTTGGCTGGTGTGGATCACCGTCATACTACGCTGTTGCAGGCAAAGCATCAACCATCTCTACGAATTCGGAGATCAGTTGGTCCGTCGCTTTACAGGCAACGTGTGGTGTGATGATCACACATGCGTCGAGATCGACAACGGATCACAGTGCTTTGACGCTAACCTAGCACTAAGACGAGCCACGGCTATAGTACTGGGTCCCACGGCCCTCAACGAACACAAATTCACGACATGGTCAACGAATGCCAAGTCCTTGGGTCTTCTTTGGGACACAAAAGCTGGCTGCGTATCCATTCCGGACGAGAAGATCAAGAAAGCGCTAGATCGACTTACTCAGCTGCTATCCGCACGTGCAACGAGTAAGACAACAATTCTCACAGCCTTAGGTAGTCTTCGACACGTGGCAACATGTTCGCGGCCTGCTCGAGCGTTCTTCCAGAGGTTACAAGGTCAAGCAAACAATATGCCTCGGTTCGGCTCACGCAGGATATCGAAAGAAGCACACGAAGATTTGCGATGGTTTCGTGCAGTACTTCAGCAGCCTGACCACTTTAACTCGGTTCCAGTGGCGCAATTTGCCGATTTATCCGCACCCGGTGTACACGTCTTCATGAACGCAAGTGGGGAAGGTCTATGCGCATTAGAACCGGGGCTTCATCGTTTCATTCGTCAGAAATTCTCGGAGGAAGAAGCACAGACATTACCAATTAATGTCAGAGAGCTGCGCAGCGCTGTGTTGGCCGTATTGCACTGGGGACCACGTTGGAACAATCTATCTAACAAGATGCCGTTGCACGTGCAGTTCCATATNTTACAGGATCCCATCGAGTCTCCTTTCGACGATCTATCGGTCGTATGGGCTCAATGTTGCTCCAACACTCCCTGGCGGACTCTACCCATGCCAAGTATCGACAACATTGGCAGCAATGGTGCCGGTTCAC
This sequence comes from Phytophthora podocarpi, assembly GCA_001314375.1. Taxonomy (NCBI): domain Eukaryota; phylum Oomycota; class Peronosporomycetes; order Peronosporales; family Peronosporaceae; genus Phytophthora; species Phytophthora podocarpi. Next base: position 12,653 of record LGSN01000163.1, on the reverse strand, counting down.
ACGGCACATGGGCTGGTCTCGATGGCTCACGTCAACAAACGCATCTCGACGGCTCGGATACTTCGCTACCTATTGCTGGGCCCAAGCGACAAACCGCTCCTACCAAGGCAACCAACACAGTACTATTATCTTGAAGTTGGCCAGTATCAAGTGGTTTCATCGCCGGTATCGAGACCTGCTTCTCCCGACTACACCCCAACTCGCCGTCTTGCTGCAAGGTATCAAGAGGCTTTCCTCTCCAAAACGCAAGAAGCAACCAATCACGATGCCATTTCTACGCCTGCTACACCGCCATCTCGATCTCTCGAAACCGCGTCAGCGTCTAGGGTAGTATCCTAATTGACTACTTCTTTTATGCTCAGGCGGTCTGAGTATTTGTTGGTCGGCCGCACGCGGCATTTTTACTGCCTCAAGAACAGCAACGCTTTCTTCTCAGACAATGACGGCAAACAAGTAGACTACACGCGTGCTACATCAGTCACGATTGGTCTTGAAGGTGCAAAGAACGATCAGTACGGGCGCGGGGCATGGCGGACGATGCATGCTTCAGGCGACAGTACTATTTGCCCACTACACGGCCTCTATCATACCAAGCGAGCACGCGCCGAGCTACAAATTCAATTTGAACCGCATTTATGCGGTAGTCTCAGTTCGCACACAGTCTCCAAAGCACTCAAGCGGATTGCTAGGAAAGCAGGTATTTCAGGCTCGGATTATGCAACGCACTCCGTCCGCATCGGCGGAGCCACGGCGCTGGTGGCAGGCGGAGCCGATCGATTATCGATAAAGCTTCTGGGTCGCTGGGCCTCTAACTACTTCGAGGAATACCTCGACACTCAGCAAAGGCAACGGAAGGGCTTTCGAAACGAATGGTGCAACGCACAGAGTCGAGTTCTCGGCGAGCAAGTTAACTTCAACTTGGGGCCGCTCACCGCGCCCATCGACACTATGCAATGCACTTCATATTTTGCCCCATCCGGTGTTGCGAGATGGAAAGTGATGTCTTCTTTGATCCCATGCACTCTAAGACGGCAATGTTGCGTTCACAGAAAACGCCTTGCTATTTCTAGTAGAAGAATTGCAGACGATCAAACTAGCGTCGGAGCATTTGATGATCTATCTAGCATACGCTAATGCATTTCAGTGAATTGGCGAGTTGCAAGATGAAGATGCACGCAAGTGGTGACACCGTCACATTCGATACGTTCACTCCATCAGATTGCTCTGGCACCCCGGACGCCCAGATGGTCGACCGTGACAGCCTCGCGCCGGTACACCAAGTACCGAGTGACACCAAAATGGATGGCAATTACTGCCTACAAACATGACGGTTGCGATATTTTGCCAGTACAGTCAACTATCACGAACGAATTCATGTGCGAGCCGCGAACTCTGATGCGAAAGCTGGTTGTGTTACACACCTTGTGTAGCTTCTTCGAATAGTACTAGTTTGCATTTGCTACTGATGTTTATGGTGACAATCCGCACGTTGTTGCGGAGGAGTACGTTGGTTAAGGATAATGCGCTGTGTTGGGATCTTTTACAGTGTACTAAGTAGACGGCTTATGTCACGACAGTTTGGATGGGCTCTCAAGTTTTTCAGTGACTCTCGGACCTGATCTTTCGGCAACCATCAACAAGTACGATGAGCCTGACTGGGGAACCGTATTCCGTGACAAGTAGTCTTGTGGAATCGTATTCTTGCTTTGAAGGCGACGAGAAATTTACCTAGTACCTGGGTGGAACAACTACAAAATGAATAGCCAGCTCCATTCATGATAACTGTGAATGGTGCACCCACCCAACTGGCCTTAAAGAAAGAGATCACTTGCACACCTGCACCCTCGTGAGTAGTCGTAAAGTGTTCATCTCTCTCGACTGCATCGATGATTATTTCACTTTTGCAGCGGATACACTCGAAGACTTGCCATATCAAGTGACGGAAAATGCCATAAGAGTGCAGGCGTCGCCGCAAGTTTCGTTGTAAATCTGGACGCAGACGGATCTATACCTGTGGCACTGCGGGTTGTCAACATAAAACGTCAACGGTGAGCAAATTTGCAAACAAAAACCTGGGTCTGCCTTCGTGCGTTGTGGGCAAGTTCAAGTGGAAAGCGAGTAAAAGTGCAACTGGAAGTACAGCAGTCCCATATATGCTCACTCCAGTTACAACGTCGATTTTTACTACCCAACCTTCTCCAGAAAAGACGGGAACTCCAGCAGTGACGACATCAAACTCAATATCGTGCTCTAACAAGTCTCGTTATTAACACACACCGCAGCAACATAGTTGGTGGACCTATGGGTATACCTGTCCGTCGCAAGTCACCACTCTATTTGATAAGTGACACAACTGGAAGCGCATTGCATCACTTTCTCCTGCTTACATCCGTCCGGGATGTAAGGCGTAACCACCCACTAATCGTTGACACCGGATTTCGTTTGCTGCCCAACGATTCCTCGATTGTGTTGAGCGCGTCCAAGTCTCTTTTGCTGCCGCATGCGAGTGTGGAACGCCGATCGCAGCACTAATGTGCCTGGTAGCAGATAATGACCCTAACGAAACTCGTTTTTTTTTTCTCGAAATGGTCATGTGGAGCTAGTAAAGTGGCTTACTGAGAGATACAAGTTTGACTGTCACTAAGCTTATCCCTGCCATTCCAAAGGAGTTTTGCGTAGGGAAGTGTGAGAAGAGCTGTCCACATTGTTAAAATGAGCAGCCTCCGATCCACCCCAATCGAAGGCAAACTGTGCCAACCATAAGATGTTTCATGTCAGTTATTAATTTGCAGCAAGTACGACCAGAGTTTCTCTCGTCTGGACTCGTATACGCGGACATTTTTGCCGCATTCGCTGTGGTTGGGCTCGGGAATGAAACCTCCGGTGGCTGGTATGCCGCGGTCGAAGCGCAATTGAGAAATGTTTCAATGTCAAGTACGCATTAATAGCTGGTAAAAGTGCACTTCGGCACTTGCCACACTGCTTTTTCGCGACAGCAGCTACGGCATTAATTAAGCAACCAAGTTGTGGCATTCTTTGAGATGGCTCGTGGCTGCTGAACCTGTATTTCACAAAGCTACATTTATTGTGAAAATGCTCTTCAGAATCTGCTTAAAGGTACAATTGCTACTGAACTACATGTATGCACTCTGAAAAACCTGCTGAGAAGCGCTGAATTCCTTACGAAGAGACGGGACCGAATTGCTTCAGTCGTTCATTCACGACCTTCATTTGTCCTCGGGGTTTGATCCTCGCAGTCTACCGGTACTACTTAGATTCATCTTTAAAAAAAATACTTAGTAGACGATTGCAAATGTGCTTTTGCACCAAAGGCTCACTTTCTTCGATGTTTCCTTCTTATGACTGCGTTCGACCTCCTGCTCATACTCGATGCTTGAGCTGCCGATTGAAACTCGGTGTGCCTCTGCGTCGGACTGCGATGGGGGCATCGATGGCTGGCATCAGCTCTGCTTCAGGATAGTTCCCAGCTCGTTGTCGCTAAGTCATAGAAGCGTTGCATGCTGATCACGACGTGATCACGCAATTTCAATTTCAAGTTAATGCAATGCCAGATTGAGCATTACGCGGGTTGCACTCGAAAAGCTGTCATCGATTTCGTCCATCAACTGCAGTAAAACAAGTATCCTGGGAACGGGTACTCAAGTATTGTTTTTCCGGTAGTCGGACCGATGCGAGCGAGGGCATTGCAGAGGTGAAAAACTTGGGGTTGAGGCACCTGTAGAAACTTTGCAGCGACTTCAAGCACCTTTTCACCCCCACTACCTGTACTGTATTCTGACAGTGGATGAGATCCAGCAGCAGGGCTGCTTACAGACACTATGCAAGCCAGACGACAACTGCTACAGTACCCCGTGCTGTTGCTTTGTTTTTCGGTGGGTTCGGTGCAATGCGAAAACTAAGCCGTTGGTCGTCACAGACATTTTTAAAAGTGATAATGATTTGGACACGGTGTCAATTTGACACCCACCAGCTTATTGGATCGCACTTGTTACTACCAATACCGGTACAGCATCTTGCTGCGCTCAACCTCGGCATCTCAAAGACATCCAAAGCCAAAGTCTGCGACGTCGTCTACAGCAGAGAGCGGGTCGTGGCAAAAAGCCACCAGCTGTCGTACAATTGTGGTATAGAATACTTGTCCCGAATTGAATAGTGCATTGGGTAAGGTTTCAGATCTTTCGAATCTCAGATCGTGTCGCCAATATTTTCCTGAGATCATAAACTTGATTTCACTATGGTGGACATAAACAAACGTAATATTGCACCTCATATTCCGGGACATCGCCGATCATCAACTTGTCGCCGTCCATTCGGCCTTCGTATCATCATCAGAGCGAGAAACCACCGTGAGCATTGCTAGAGCGGAGACTTTGGGAATGAAAATGGAGCGCGGGCCGAGCTATGCGGAGTACGAGGACGGCGCCGCATTAACCGGAGGCAACGGGACACCCGCGTCCAGCTCTGAGGGTCTCGTGAAGCGCGTCAACATGCCAATGACCACGGGACGCATCATGGACCGCAAGGACGCGATGTTCAAGCGCTCCAAGGGCCAGTGGAAGTGCGTGACAAGTAGCCTCGCAGCCGAGCAGAGTGGAGGAGGAGTCGTGATACTGACAGGTTTGTGTCGTGCGTGATGACTGCAGCATTCGCCGCCAGAAGGTGCCTCACTACTGGAAGCTCTACATGCAGGACCCATTCCACTCGGTCGTCAACATGCGGCTGAGCAAAGTGCTCGGGTCGCTCGTCTTTGCGGTGCGTCATGACTGGTGGCTGAGATTCTCTGGAAGTTGTCAGTTGCCTATCGGAGAACTGATGTAGCTATAATGCTGTACGTTGTGTGTGGCTCTTGTTGTGTGGTTGTGGTGCAGTATATCTTCGTGATTGTCATGTTCGGCGCGCTGTACATGACGCCGTCTGACCAGTGCAAGCTGGCCATCGACTCGTTCTTCGGTGGTTTCTCCTTCTCCGTGTCGGTACTGTTCACCATTGGTTTCGGTACCAACGGCGGCGACGTGTTCTTCGGCGAATGTGTCTGGGTGCAGACCATTATCACGCTCGAGTCCTTATGTGGCATTTTGCTAGATGCGCTGGCTATCGGAATCATCTTCCAGCGGTTCTCGCGTGCCCAGGCGCGTGCTAACACCATTGTGATGAGCACCCACGCCTGTGCCCGTCGTATCCGTGGCCACCTGTACTTCATGTTTCAGGTGTGTGAGATGCGCAAACACCAACTTGTGGAGGCTCATGTGCGTATGTATGCGATCCGACACGACATGGAGTTCGGCGAGCACTATTACTTCCAGTCGTACCCGATGCGCATCCAGCACCCGGATGACGACCTTGGCGGCATGCTGCTGCTGGCACTGCCTTCTGTCGTCGTGCACCGCATGGACGCTTGGAGCCCACTACTGCGGCCTAAGAGCGCCGAGACCTGCGGTCTGCACCACAATCCCGCCAGAGGCTATCTGTTCCCGGAGCCGCTGTGCCGCGCAGCCGATGCCCAGAGTGGAGACCGAGACGGTACGGTGCAGGTCAACCAAGCCTCCAACCCGGTGCACAATACGTGCCGTTGCGCCACTGGCAACGCTGCTATGGGTGACGTGCACGCTGCGACGCAGCCACCAACCATCGAGGAAATCAAGCAGTACTGGGCTGAGTCACAGGTACGGACAAACTCCTTGATAACTCCTTCATGCATTCTAAATCCAACAACTCGTTTCTTGTTCTGTCTTGCAGCTGGAGGTGGTGGTGCTTGTGGAAGGCATTGACGCCGTCACGTCGGCGACGATCCAGGTGCGACACTCGTACAAGGCAGAGGACATCATGTTCAACCACCGCCACGTCAATTGCGTAGACGTGGATCCGGAAACTGGCGGTGCTGTGATCGACTTCCGTCGCTTCCACGAGACTAAGCCTGTGGATCCCGAGTGCAACAAGGTGGCTGGCAGCTTTTACTGACCGGACAGCATGCGGCTACAACCGCATCACTCTTGAACAAACAGAAAGCGAGCGAGGAGACAGCGCCGTGTACTGATAAATTTCATACTTTAGATGACCTTCCTCGATCCAGTTTTGCAAACCAACTCATTACTTTGATGGACAACGCGGGCAATCTCACCAGTGACCACCGTAGGTCTGCACTGAATTGGGAATTTGCAGTTGACGCTGTAGGGGAACATTCGAAAACAAATCGACCACCTACCGGATACCACTGTAACCACATCGAACACGTCCGTGACGAATCGCCGGTGATGATCCTCTCAACTAATTCCGCCGACGACTTTCAACACCTCATCCTGCGCTCATCCACCCCACCCATTGTGCTCCGATTTTGCAGCAGGGACACGGGCCATCATTGTCATTCGACATAGTACGGAAAGCGTCGTGCAAGCAACCAGACTCTGGTCCAGAGCGCGTTGACATCGCGCTTCTGAGACCGCACATTGCGGTGTTGTTGATGTTGGACTTGCCGATCGCCCAGGCGGCATTTCAAGTGAGAGTTGCGGCGCGGCGGCACCCGTCTCACTGTCTCATTCCATCTGCAGACCCAAGCAGCAGCAACGGTCGTCGCCAAAAGCGAAACCCCATCCTGCTCGCAAGTTGCCGCGAACGACCGTGCGGACCAGCACCGGCAGCATTAGACTCGCACTTTGTATGGCCCTTAATTAATCCTGTGAGATCGACACTTTGACTCGCGTTTCTCGTGCCGGCGGCAAATCCTTTCCAAGCAAGCAAACAACCCAAGCAGCATTTCGCCGGTCCGTTGCAAAGTCACGACTACATTGTGTACAGGTTGTGTAAATTCACATCGACGGTCCATTTGGTGCTTGGTGTCGATCCCCCTCAAGTAGCAACCGCGAGGTTTTTTCCATTGTGAGCCAAATTTCGAGTCAACACAGCACTTTGGTGGTTGCGATCCATGCCGCTCATTCTCGGATTCTCCGTCCAAGTCGCAAGTCCACAAGCTCCCCCTCACACATCTATCCACCATGGCCTTCCGTCAGGTGTTCAAGACGCAGGCGCGTCACATGAGCTCCAGCAGCTCGCGCAAGTTCTTCGTGGGCGGCAACTGGAAGTGCAACGGCTCGCTGGGCCAGGCGCAGGAGCTCGTGGTCATGCTCAACACGGCTAAGATCCCGGCCAACGTGGAGGTGGTCGTGGCCCCCTCGCAGGTGCACGCCGCCACCGTCAAGGCATCGCTGCGCGCCGACGTGCGCGTCAGCGGCCAGGACGTCTGGAAGCAGGGCAACGGCGCCTTCACTGGCGAGACCTCGGCCGAGATGCTCAAGGACCTGGGCGCCGAGTACACGCTAGTGGGCCACAGCGAGCGTCGCGAGAATGGCGAGACCAACGAGGTCGTGGCCAAGAAGGCCGCCTACGCTCTCGAGAAGGGCCTCGGTGTTATTGCCTGCATTGGTGAGACCAAGGAACACCGCGAGGCTAACCAGACGGTGGCTTACATCACGGAGCAGCTCGACGCCTACGCCGCTGAGATCAACGACTGGACCAACGTCGTCATTGCCTACGAGCCCATCTGGGCCATCGGTACGGGCCTCACGGCCTCGCCCGAGCAGGCGCAGGATGTGCACGCCAGCATTCGTGCCTGGCTCAAGGAGAAGGTCTCCCCCGAGGCTGCGGAGAAGACCCGCGTCATCTACGGTGGCTCGGTGGGTGCCAAGAATGCCCCAGAGCTGTCGCAGAAGGAGGACATTGACGGTTTCCTTGTCGGCGGTGCTTCGTTGAAGCCCGACTTCCTTAACATCATCAACGCCCAGAACCCGACGGAAAACGTGGGTGGCGCTGTGAACGTTGCCATCAACGGCTTCGGCCGTATCGGCCGTCTTGTGCTGCGTGCTGCTGCCACGAACCCGCTCATCAACATTGTGGCTATCAACGACCCGTTCATCTCGACGACCTACATGGAATACATGCTCGAGTACGACACTGTCCACGGCCGCTTCGCCGGTTCGCTCTCGCACGACGAGAAGCACATTTTCGTGAACGGCAAGCCCATCCGCGTCTTCAACGAGTTGAACCCGGCCAACATTAAGTGGGGAGAGGAGCAAGTGCAGTACGTGGTCGAGTCCACTGGCGCCTTCACGGCCATCGAGACCGCTTCGGCCCACATGAAGAACGGCGTGGAGAAGGTTGTGATCTCGGCCCCGTCGAGCGATGCCCCGATGTTCGTGATGGGCGTGAACCACGAGCTGTACGAGAAGAACATGCACGTGGTGTCGAACGCTTCGTGCACGACGAACTGTCTGGCTCCGCTGGCCAAGGTGGTGAACGACAAGTTCGGCATCAAGGAGGGTCTGATGACGACGGTGCACGCCGTGACTGCCACGCAGAAGACGGTGGACGGTCCGTCCAAGAAGGACTGGCGTGGTGGCCGCGGCGCTTGCTTCAACATCATTCCCAGCTCTACTGGCGCTGCCAAGGCTGTGGGCAAGGTGATCCCTAGCTTGAACGGCAAGCTGACTGGCATGTCGTTCCGTGTGCCTACGGCTGATGTGTCTGTGGTGGACCTGACTGCTCGTCTGGTGAACCCCGCTTCGTACGACGAGATCAAGGCTGCGATCAAGGATGCTAGCGAGAACGAGATGAAGGGCATCCTTGGCTACACGGAGGAGGCCGTCGTCTCGAGCGACTTCGTTGGCGACTCGCACTCGTCGATCTTCGATGCTGGGGCCGGTATCGCCCTGACGGATGACTTCGTGAAGCTTGTGTCGTGGTACGACAACGAGTGGGGCTACAGCTCGCGCGTGCTAGACTTGATTGAGCACATGGTCAAGAGCGAATAAGTTTGCTCTCATGGTGCTGCTACGTTCGGCTTGAAGTACGTGCTGGCGCGTTCGGTGATTGCACACCTCGTGGTACTCGAGAGCGACGCAGCTTTCCACATAGAGTTCGTATCGTGGGGAGTGCATACGGCCTCCTTCTTAGCAGAGCAACGTGACAAGTTTGCTGTTGTCTGTATCAATAGAAGTATGAAACTCATGAAGAATTTGAGTGTTGTTGAATGTTTTTGGAGGTGTCTTCAATTTTGACAGATGTGAATAAAATAGGTTCGTATTTGAAAACTTGAATACAGTGACTTGCTTGCTAAATGTCGTGACATGCGTGTCCGCATTAACGAAGGTCGTTCCTTACTGCTCGCATCCACGCGAAAGTATTTGGGAATCCCAAATTGGGAGGGACGTGAGGGCCACGAGCAATCGAGTATTTACTGCGCGGGCGCAAGAAGTGAAAGTCACCTTGTGAAACAGAGCAAGCGGCTGTCGGTACGTGCTTATGCACGTGCAATGGTACTTGCGCGTGGTTGTCATGCGCAATCGCTATCAAGCATTCGATCAGACCAAGAACCGACGTCAACGTACACACCATCTTTTCCTGCTCCCTCTTCAAGAGGTTTTTGCACCCGCGGCACGAATGCCACGCCCCTCTCGGCTTGAACGTCCCACCTCAATCCAAGACACCAGAACGCTGGCAAGCCAGGCAGCTGTCGGCGCTCGAGCTCTCCATGTAGTGGATATCAAGAGCATTCGCACGCCATGTATACATGTAGACATCGAGGCGAGGCAGCTCAAAAGCGGCAAATCCTTTCATGGCCAACGGGGTCTTTTTGCAGCCCAATTTCAAATCTCCCGCGACCAAAACGCCTGGCAGTAAAGCCGCGCTTCACATTTCATAAAAAATCCGTGGCGCTTGGTTTTCATGTCTCGAGATTTGTATTTAAGCGAAATTGACAATAAAACCAAGTCATACCAAGCAGCCTGTCCCCCAACGAGCAATCGCAATAAAACCTCGCCTTGAAGTCGGTCGGCCGTTAGGATCCCGTGCCAACAGTGGAAACCATTGGTTGTGTCATTCCTAGATTCACCTTCCAAGTCCCAAGTCACCTGTATCTAGCGCCATGGTTAACGTCGCCATCAACGGTTTCGGTCGCATCGGCCGCCTGGTCCTGCGCGCCGCCGCCAAGAACCCGAAGATCAACGTCGTGGCCGTGAATGACCCGTTCATCGCCACCAAGTACATGGAGTACATGCTCAAGTACGACACTGTCCACGGCCGCTTCGCCGAAGAGATCTCGCACGACGAGAAGCACATTTTCGTGAACGGCAAGCCCATCCGCGTCTTCAACGAGTTGAACCCGGCCAACATTAAGTGGGGAGAGGAGCAAGTGCAGTACGTGGTCGAGTCCACTGGCGCCTTCACGGCCATCGAGACCGCTTCGGCCCACATGAAGAACGGCGTGGAGAAGGTTGTGATCTCGGCCCCGTCGAGCGATGCCCCGATGTTCGTGATGGGCGTGAACCACGAGCTGTACGAGAAGAACATGCACGTGGTGTCGAACGCTTCGTGCACGACGAACTGTCTGGCTCCGCTGGCCAAGGTGGTGAACGACAAGTTCGGCATCAAGGAGGGTCTGATGACGACGGTGCACGCCGTGACTGCCACGCAGAAGACGGTGGACGGTCCGTCCAAGAAGGACTGGCGTGGTGGCCGCGGCGCTTGCTTCAACATCATTCCCAGCTCTACTGGCGCTGCCAAGGCTGTGGGCAAGGTGATCCCTAGCTTGAACGGCAAGCTGACTGGCATGTCGTTCCGTGTGCCTACGGCTGATGTGTCTGTGGTGGACCTGACTGCTCGTCTGGTGAACCCCGCTTCGTACGACGAGATCAAGGCTGCGATCAAGGATGCTAGCGAGAACGAGATGAAGGGCATCCTTGGCTACACGGAGGAGGCCGTCGTCTCGAGCGACTTCGTTGGCGACTCGCACTCGTCGATCTTCGATGCTGGGGCCGGTATCGCCCTGACGGATGACTTCGTGAAGCTTGTGTCGTGGTACGACAACGAGTGGGGCTACAGCTCGCGCGTGCTAGACTTGATTGAGCACATGGTCAAGAGCGAATAAGCTTGGAGTTGTTGACTGTGTGCGCCCGCTCATTAGGCGGGACGTATAGGCACTCAGCATGTTTCACTTCAATAACGGTTTGTAAAAATACAAAAACACACAACAGCATGCTCGCTCTCCTTACGCATTCTTGTATGGTGGTGTTGTGGAGCTTGAGCGAAGTGCGGCGCCGCCGCGGACGGACTTCATCATCTGGTTGATGACCTTCTTCCTCGCTCCGGCGATGTCGGCTGCAACCGCCCCCGGACTTGCCTATCAACCAAGAAGACCGAAGTAAAGCTCTTCGAGGGGCCGGAAATGAGGCCACTGCAGAAAACGAAAAATAGGAGGCGAGGGACCGCAACGGAAGCGCAATTTAGCCGTGCTGCCAAGCCGTCATGCAACGTCTGCAGGAGCACAACCTTTGACCCAAGAGCGCCGCCTGCTCATTGAGCTCGCCTCCATTAGCCAAGCTAAATCCCTCTCAGGGTTTGCATCTCTTATTTGAGGAAACCCTCAAATAAGAGATACAAACCGTGGGAGGGGAAGTGATTCGGACAGCCCCGGACAGCCCTTTCTATTGTTTTAGAAATTATGTAAATATATAGAAACAGAACGATATTGACCCAATCAGGAGCGACAACAACTATTACTTCAACATTATCCTGGGAGGACAGCTAGAAGAGCTGTATGGACAACCTCACACAGATTTAATTCGTTTCAAAAGAGTCGCCTGTAGCACAGTCAACACTCAAACGACAACGTGACACACCATATTACACAATAATCTGAAACGGCTACATTCGCGTTGCTACTTTCCTGCTGCTAGCTCTGCAGTCTGCATGCACGCTTACCGCGTCGACGGCGTCACAGCAACGTTTATATGGAGATCCCTACTTTCCTACCGGCAACTTGCGGCAAGAACTTTGCAGCCTAGGGATACCTACTTACATTCATTGCTGGTTTCCTACACACTACTACATCCATCGCTACTTTACTACTTTCCTACAGGCAGCCACGGTCCAACCGCTGGACCCTTTACGCGCTCACCGTTCCTGTGCTTCAACTGCGGCTCTTCTTAATCTTCGCGCTGCTGCTGTCCCCAGACGCGCGCTTTTTCTTCTTTAGACTGCCGTCTCCACTGCCGTTGGGTGCACGGTTAGTCGGGCCCTTAGCACCCGGCATGCGTTCGTCGTTGTTGTTGCTACTCAACGGTTCCGTACCCGACGATGTGTCGCGAAAAAACACGGTCTGCAACTCCCAACCGACGGGAATCGGTTGGTCAAGCATGACGATCGAGCTAAACCTAGCCCCGACACGGGTTCCATCATACGTGTCAACTTTTCCACGCTCGATCGCTAGCACATGATGCAACGCGCCCACAGTTACGCGCTTCGCATCTTCTTGCCACAGGGTGCACTTCACCTGTACGTGCTCAGCATCTTCAAGCAGAACATCACGCTTGAGTAGCTCTTGGTTGTTGCGTAGCATTTTCGCCACCTCTTCCACACACGCGATAACACCAACAATCGCCACCACAAGCCCACCACGTAGCTTGCTAACTTCCGCAAGTCGAGTGAATTGACAATCAACCAGCGACAACGGCACGCATCCCTCACCGCGCGTCCGACAAAACCAGCTCCTTTGCTCTTCCGCGTCGGACATGGCTGGATCAATAGCAGTCATGCTAGAGCGAACAGTAGACAATGACCGTCCCGCATACACCGTTAAGCTGCAG